>LULA01015686.1:0-29040 GCA_002091835.1 Anopheles maculatus | reverse complement strand
GAGAGCTAGCAATAGCAGGCCAAGACCTCACGAGGTTGTAGTGCCAAGGAAGAAGAAGAAGTGCGGAAATACGATAGCATCTAACCGAAGACTAATTCACCTAATTGTGTTCTTCTCAAGTGTAGCAAAACTTGAGGCTTCATTGCTTGGTAGCCTTATCACTGTAAAATGTTGATCTTTCAATGGGAAATAGTATCCTGGATAAGATGGACAATGTTATACAAAACGATGTCTAAAGTCTATGTCTAAACCAAAGTCGTCATCCAATTGACGACTAATTGTCGAAGGTCCATAATTGCATCAAAAACTTTGCGTTGCTTCAATAAAGCTGACATCGCCTAGCCTAGTAATCTTCATTTGCTAGAAATTTTTTTTTATAAGATCAAAATGATGGGCCTTTGAAGTATCAACGGATAAATGTGTACGAAAATTCTGCTGTGTACGAAAAGTGTTAAAAGGTGTTTAGAGTAGCTCTATAGCTTGTCACGGTGATTTCGATGATGGCCACAGTTATCAATCATGACATAGAATTGACGATCAAATATCACACACGTGGTGACTTCAGTGCTAGGAGTTGAGTTGAGCGATCCTTATTTTTCATAGATGAACTCAAATCCAAAACTTTTAATGTTTCATAAATCTTAATTCAAACATTTATCACCATTTCAGTTCCGTGCACGTGTCAGACAACGAACATATGGTCAAAATAGGTCAAGCAAAGCATTTATATGGTCCGCGCACTGGAGATCAATTGTGAAACTAAATAATCGTTTTTCGCCGCGCGCCCCTAAGGGCCACGGTATGATCGTGTCGGAGTCATTCGCTTTACCTTCGTGCGCCTCAAACCGAGCAGCACACATAATGGCTGCAAATGCGTGGCGATGTTTATAGTTTTAATGCCAACTCGACCCAGCCCAACGATCCCGACGACCATCCGACCGGCTCGTTCGTCATTCTTGTCCCGAATCCCGGCGCTGTGCGCATAAAGTAATCTTACAGCCGCACTTTTTTTTACGATTAGCATTTTTGTTGCCCCATTACGTTCCGTGTTGCACAACGGCAAAAAGCTTTTCCATGCAGTGAGGCGGATAGAGTAAACCACCACCAGAGATTAGCATGGACTGTGGACGGCTTGATGCACCCGGGTCCGAGCGCTCAGTATACAGTGCGGCACGAAGATCAGCAGTTGATTGAATAATTGTAGAAGTGTAAGCATCGCAAGAATCGTTATAGTTGAAGAAAACGACTGAACGAAAGAGAGTTCCTTACATGCTTTACAGGCTTGTGTTAACGAGTTATAATGAGTGCATTATTGAGCCAATTAACTGTCTTCATGACATGACTAATAATATCAATTGAAAATTGATGATTAAGTCATTTGCTTTTACTTTAAGAGCATAATTTGAGCAATAACATGATTGTTTTCTTCGCCTTTTAAGGAGTTTTGCTAAAGAATTGCAATAAAAAAGCGAAAATAAATAAAGTTAATTGAACATAATTAATCATGTTATGCCTCTTGTTACGTGGCATTGTATTATTGTGGAATTTTTAAAGTGCTATACAATATATAATAAAGTGCTTTTTTAATTTTGTAATAACCAAACATTTCAGTATTGGTGGTGTTGTCTACCTGGCCAGTTTTGGCTCATTAGCTATACCCTGTTTCTGATCCGCACTGTATGAAACGTCCCGGATCATCTCCATCGGTAAGCATGAATGGCTAAAATGAAGTCAATGCACAAACCACCTCTCTCCCTACCACTTGTCAACCCCCTTCTTCGACATGACGTACGATCATCATCACTATCGCCGTACCGTGTTAGAATGATATGTAAATGAAAAACGCAAACAAACGCCGGTTGGCGCTGCTAAGAAAGCTGCGTGGTCTGCAAGTAAATTGACACCGAACACAATTTCCCACCTCCGTTTGCCAAGAGGGCGAATCTGTTGCCCGTTTGCCGGTCGTTGAAGCCTATGCACATCCACACAGACCGGCCATCCGAATGCTAATGAAATCGTATGGCAACACTTTTGACCACGCAAAGTGGTATGATATCATCCTGCGGATTAGAAGTCTGTCTTTCTGCTTCTCCGGCCTGTTTGTTTGCTGCTCCCGATCTGTGCTCGTGCACCGGAAGCGAACACTTTGTCAGCGTGAAATGGAGATAAAGTGCTTCCACAAGTGATCGTTTTGAGCGGTCGGCGCGTCAAACACAGAGAATGGTACGGTCTCGTGTGGGTATCACGTGTGATGCGCCGATCACATCTCGGGAATCTTCCCCAACATCAGCTATTCCAAATATGTATGCGAAGTCGTTGAAAAGGTTCATCAAAATGAGTTACCTCCTGTTACCCGGATGCATTCAGAAAAAAGTGCCTACCATGGTCAAACATTAGCCAGACTCTATCTCGTTGCGCGAGATACACCGACGCCGAGTTTTCCGGCATGTTTTAGTATATGTAGGGCGCATGGATTGTGCTAAGAATAGACGCAGTCCATCCATTTGCTATTTTAAACAGTCCGGGAAATCATGGGTGACCGCATGACAACGTACTGCATCGCTGTTGCAGGAAAGAGAAGACCTAAGCAAACCCAAACCCCGGAAAGGTTGAAACACCATCCGGGTTTGGGAGCGCGCGATTGTGCTAACTTGTCTGTTGACTTATGAGGGGAGCATCAGATGTTCCACCTCCGCAAACATTTTCTTAGCGGCCAGGCACAGATGAGGCAATTGTTTTTGATTTCGGTCGCTTGTTTCCTTCTCGCTTCTTTCCGCACGGGGGAGTTATAAACAATCGATATTATTCAATGATTGTGCAGATGATAATGGCGGCGATCTGCTGCAGACGTTCCTGTATCAATCGTAATGGTGAGAACTGTGTCATCGCCCACCAAGAAATGGATGCATCATTTACTACTTACCTCAGATTTTTACATCTTTTATCTAGATAAGATCGCATTTTTTGTGTTATCGTTTTCTTTAGTAGAAAGAATTTTACAGACAAACCTCAAGCCTGGTATCACTTGCAGCTTCGTCCAGTTAATAAGGTGATGTCATGGGTGACTTCCCTTGTTCATCCGGAGCGACACTTGATATTCGTAATTTATTACTATTGACTTCTGTCATCCGTGGCCCCCAACACCAGCGTTACCAGGCGCTCGGTTCCGCTCCAACCAACAGCAGCGCCATCCCACCCATATTAAGCAGGCTCAACAATTTAAACGAGGCATAATTAAGACTAAACCGCCCAACTGCCAGACGCATATGGCACACGTCTAACACCCAGCAATCGTTGACACGCATGGCGAGTGAGGCGTTATTACCGACATTAATTCTCCGTGCACACTGCTAACGCAGCCTGGCGCGGGCCACATTCACAGTGCATGAGAAATCAGAGGAAAATAAAGGAGCAATTCTGCTACCAAAAAGGATGACGATCATTCGTATATGATCACAGGGCATGCCGAATTGAACCGTGCAGAGACATCTGAAGTTCACGAAGAATCTGCTATTTCTCACCAAAAACAAACCCAAATTAAGAGACAAACTAATCGAACCGTTTGAAGGAGAAACAATCGTGGTTATGAAACTTTGATCTCTGGGAGGATTGCAACACGTTCCAAGCTATTACAGCTAGCTGTAGCACAGCAAAAATAGAGCGATCGTACACACAAGCAGGAAGGTTTATGAACTGTTACATCAAGCGCTCTTCCATCAGCAGGCCAGATTTTAAACATCTGTTTCAACTAGAAAACAACCCAAACTTCACACCACCATGCGATAACTGTTTCGAAGTACTTGAGATACCATAGTGTGCGATATCCATCAATAGCTATTTGGTGAAGAGCGTTTATTTATGCCGTTGAAGGACGATGATTAGTAAAAAGAAATCAATACGTATGGAATAGTAGTGTATAGATTGTGCTTAACCTTGTGGAGAAACTTCGCAATAAATAAAATGTAAGCGATGTAATTTGAATAATTTTCCAACCTTCTTCATAATAGAATCAATCAGCAGCGGCAGCTGCTTAAACCACTCTATCTGTGCTGGTTACATTGACTTAAAGTTCATTCAACATCCAAGACCGGTATGCCTCGGAGGTTATGGATTATCTACCAGACAAGAAATACATCGATTCATCTTTTACATACTTGGTGTCTGAGAAGGTTAGAACTCTGCTGCTGCTGTAGGATTAACAGGATTTATGATAACCGCTATTTAAATGACGAACCGAGCACATCTTAAAGCAAATAAATGACCATCATTCCTAAAACTTATCTCATCAATTCTCTCGCCGTCCACACGCAAACCTGTTCGCGCGCACAACCGAAATAACAAAAACGGTGGTTTTATTTGTTTCAAGGTTAGATGACTATATTTGGGACCTTTATAGTGAGCCTCCGATTGCTGCTCGGTCGCGGTCAACCTGCTGAAGAGATTAAAATCTTATCTCATCAATTCTCTCGCCGTCCACACGCAAACCTGTTCGCGCGCACAACCGAAATAACAAAAACGGTGGTTTTATTTGTTTCAAGGTTAGATGACTATATTTGGGACCTTTATAGTGAGCCTCCGATTGCTGCTCGGTCGCGGTCAACCTGCTGAAGAGATTAAGCATGCTGTTATTTCCGGGCAGAAAATTCTCACGGGATTTCTGTAAACCTGTTGACTGCAAAGTCAAAGGTGGTGTCTCTGGCGAATACCCATTCTATCGCCAGACTCGAACTCTGCGCCGCACGGTTGGCTACGCAGTTGTTCTGCAAGGTAGTTCAGTCGCTAGATGCTCCTATCGTCACCTTCTGTTGGACTGATTCGATGACGGTACTGCATTGGCTGAATTCACCTCCTCGTCGCTGGAAGCCATTTGTTGCCAACAGGGTGGCACAAATCCAGCAGGAAACACGAATCAAATGCTGGAAGCACGTTCCTGGTGTGGACAACCCAGCAGATGATGTGTCTCGCGGTCTACTTCCGGATAAGCTGCTTTCATCGCATCGTTGGTGGCACGGTCCACATTGGTTACGCAGTAAGGAAGAACATTGGCCGCAAGATAACAACCCTACAACGAATGAAATAGATTGCCATGAAGAAGAGAGGGCTACACCGTTGGTTGCTGCAACATGTTCAACAGACGACTTTAGTAGCAATTTGTTTTCACGGTTTTCAACTTACCTGAAGCTACGACGAACCATGGCATATGTTCTGCGCTACATTCGTTGTTTGAAGGGTAACGAATCATCGGTGGCAGTGATTGGTAAAAAACATGCATCACTTTCGAATCTCATCGCACTTGTTCCTGCACTCTCCAAGGATGAGCTTATTCAGGCTGAGCTACGTTTGTGCCAATTAGCTCAGAGAGATTCGTTTCCGGAGGATCTTCACGAGATCAAGAGTGGAAGAGAGATCCCGCGACACTCACGCTTGAAATGGTTGTCGCCGTTCATCGATCAAGCTGGAACGTTACGTGTTGGTGGCCGGCTTCGGAACGCACAGGTCACAGATTCGACTAAACATCCCATCCTGTTAGTGTCGAAACATCCACTGGCTGCATTGTTGGCACAATGGTATCATCGCGCTTGGTTGCATGCTGGACCGCAACTGCTGCTAGCCACTCTTCGTCAGCGGTTCTGGATACTTGGGGGCCGCAATCTTGCGAAGACCGTCTTTCATCGATGCAACCAGTGTTTCAAAACCAAACCGGTGTTGTTGAAACAAACTGTAGCGGATCTACCAACGTCACGAGTGTCACCAACAAGGCCGTTTTCAGTGTGTGGTGTTGACTACTGCGGACCCATCATGCTGAAGTCATCTATCCGCAATCGAAGTGCAACCAAGGCATACATCGCTATCTTCGTATGCTTTTCTACAAGGGCGGTCCACATTGAATTGGTAAACGATCTAACCACTCTTGCATTTTTAGCGGCACTTCGAAGATTCATCGCTCGCCGGGGTCAAGTGGCTGAAATCCATTCGGACAATGCAACCACTTTCAAGGGGGCATCACACGAGCTGCATCGGCTGTACCAGATGCTGAAGTGCAAAGACGCAGATCGGGATGACATCGCTAACTGGTGCTCGAGCAACGAGATCCAATGGAAGTTCATTCCACCACGAGCGCCTCATTTCGGTGGACTATGGGAGGCAGCGGTACGGTCAGCTAAGCATCACATCATTCGCACCATCGGAGCAGCGAGCCTCACCCAGGAAGGCTGGTTGACGCTGTTGGCACAGGTCGAGCAATGCCTCAATTCTCGACCATTAGTTCCACTATCGAGTGAGCCGTCTGATATGGAACCACTGACGCCGGGTCATTTCTTGGTAGGCTCAAACATGACAGCACCACCACAGGTTGATTGTAGAAACATTCCATCAAATAGGTTGAAAGAGTTTGAGCTAGTTCAAAAACACCTTCAGTGCATATGGGAACGGTGGTACCCCGAGTATTTGCAACAATTGCAGGCCCGTGCGAAACATATCTCTCCAAAACCAATCGACCTAAAAGAGGGACAGCTAGTCATTATCAGGGAAGACAATATACCACCTACCTGTTGGCCAATGGGTAGAGTGTCGAAACTACACCCAGGTAAAGATGGAATTGTTCGGGTTGTAACACTGCGTACAGGAGCCGGAAAGGAAATAGTGCGTGCAACAGCTAGAATTGCAATTCTCCCAAATCCAAACATATTAGACGACAATCAGCTAGGAAACAACGCACCACGAGACAACCACGAATTGTAAACAAACATCTCACTACACACACGCATACACTCACACACTAACTGTTGACATTAGGATAGTTGCGAAATGATCTAGGGCAATGGAATTCGTTACATGCATTAAGGTTTAGGTTATAAATTTCAATGAATTCCATCGATAGTTTAAATTATAGTTAATCCACAATTGAATTTCTTAGGTTTAGTTAAAGAAATACTTTCTTTGGTGGCCGGAATGTTGGGAACTTAACGAAAATATTTGAACTACGCGATCACCTCTAGGGCAATTAGTTTAAGTCACGAACTAGGTAATATAAATTAGAAAGGACGAAGGTTGAACACGAACGAAGATCGGATTGAATGTAATGCATGTAATAAATTTAGAGTTAAAAATCAGCAGTCGAACGCGCAACACCTTTTTTTCGGATACACAGAAAACATTTTTTCATCACGTACATTCTTCTCCGTGAGATATCTCACAGTGCCATTATCTCAGATCGATTCATTTCGAAATCCGGCTCATCGGATTTGATTGCTTTAGACTTCTTGCCGTGGGTTTATCTAAAGAGAAAGGTTTACTGCCATTAATTAGCTTCTCTTTTTGTGTGTCTCTTCTAGAGGTACGACCAGATAGGAAGAAACTGTTTAAAACCGAAATCTTCATGAAAAATACATGTTTTTCAAAATCTTAGCTGTGTGCAAGTATTTAAAAGCAAACTTCAAATACCACTGAGCAAAAGCGTTTTTTTACCATGAACTTCCAACCTCATACTCGAAAGCATTAAACACATTATAAGTGGCACAAGTGATCACATTATTACGCACCATCATTACGACACACTACTGCAATTCCGCTACAAACCATACCTCACATGCTGATGCAATGAAGCTGTCAAACAGAGCTTAGAACTTAATTTTTCTTTCACTAACTACCCTAAAGTGGCGAACTGTTAAACGAGATCATGCAGCCATTGCCACTTCTCTTTGGTCGTTCGGAATTCCTCGTTCGTTTCGGCTCCATCGTACGCTATTCCGGACGGTGAACCGCTTTCCAAGTGACTCAAGTTCAAGTTGGTCGAAATAAAAATTTATTACCCTCTATCCATCGACCGGCAGTCTGTTGGAGTCGAAAACACTGTTATACGACGAGTGCTTTGGTATTGCAACAGCACACTCTTGTCAGTTGGGAACAGTTCATGATGAGAGTAGTTGCTGAAGTGCAGCAGTTATTTAAGCTATTAATATTTAATCATTTATTATTAACGCAAAGTAAAGCCGTTTGAAAAGATTCTTGTGAACAATTTGACAAATTTAAGTCCAAGATTTTTATAAGCACAAATCTCTGCTTTAAGTTTGAAGTTTCTCTGTCCTGGATTCAGTAACAGTGTTCAGTAATTCTTCTGCAGAGCCATCTGAAACCTGGCGCACGCCACAGAAACGCGATAATGTGCTAAAAAATCCTCAAACGTTCGATCGATCGTATGCATTATGCATTGTTATGGTAGTGATGCTGGTAACTTCGCTGGTTAAAGATCTGCCGACGATGGCGTTCCCTCAATATATTTTCACTGGTACTCACCATTTTGTCTCGGTCTACCAGCGGGTGAATAATGATAGCTACCAACACAAAATTCGCACAATCAGTTCACAACCTGTGGCAACTCCACTGTTTTAGGTCCCGCAGACCAGAGTTTTTTGCAATCTTTGAGCCATTTGGGAAAGCTTGGGACAACGCAATATTGCCTACAAATACGCAAGGGTAGAACAGTATGAAATAACACTTGCCACGGTTAGCAGCAGGCGTACGACCAGAAATGAAGAAGCACGGAAACGCCAGAACACACAGAACCCTAGCGTCAAACCAAAATGGTAAGCTTAAGAACTTAACAAGAGAAACGTGACCAAAATTACGATGCAACGCGCGACCACGCAGCGTACGTCAACGCCGCTTGTGTTAAAATTGGGTAAAGTTGGTTTGCAAAAACCAAAAAACTGGAAACATTACACGGCTTTAGAACATGGTACGGTCATCAAGAATCTGTCACCAAGCAGCGCGTCTCATGACGGTGTCTATACCCCAAACTGAACGAAAAACGTGAAAAACGGTTACTTCGCTTGCCAAGCAAGTGGTTTGCAAAAAAAAAAAATGAAGAAGTCGAGCCTCCAATTTGGATCCAATGAATTTTGTTTTCTCACATTTTCTACTTCACAAGCAAATGGGTGGGTATGGTAGGATACCGTCCACCGGCATGCCTGATCCACTATTCATGAGCGTGCACGACAGAATAACAACAAGCAAATTACATTGCGCCTTGGTCCTAATGGCACACACAAACGCGACGATGATGATGGTGAGAAGAGCAGGTCTTTTACATATAAATTTACTCCCAGGATCTGACAGAACTTAACCACCCACCCTGGTGGCTCGAGCGCCGAAGAATAAAGTGCCCCGGCCGCACATGTTTTCACGCATCAACGGTTGCATTATAAGTATTCATTGTAAGCCTCGTCTTGTGGTGATGGGTACCAACACAGCTCATTAAGTGAGATTGATGAATTGCGTTTGGATGGTGCTAGAAACAACACGGCCGAAACCATCCATATCCAGAAGGGGCTGATAGTGACGAATTCTGTTGAGTTTTGGGTAGCATTTGCAAAGCTATTGGAAAAGTTCAATATTGTATGAATCCTTTTGCGAGTAGCAAGTTAAGAAGTTGCATGCGAAACCCACTATATCAATAAAGTAAATCACTTTCATAACGATAATGGCAAACTCTTTACAGCTTCCTGTACCATCGATCAAATTGCTTATATGACACTTATGAACAAACCAATGAAAACACAATATTCTTTGATTAGTAAACGATCGAAGTTAGAAGGCGCCACAAAGTGTTGAAGCGTCTGTTTTCAGATCGATATGTAGATCATTGGTGAGATCCAAACGACACCAATCAGCACGAATCAAATCCAGCAATCAAGCGCCATCTTCACGCAAGCCTACTACAACTACTAGCCGATATGATGACGCTCACATAACCATGGGTCATGCAATTGCTGGTGAACGCGTTTTACGAGTTCTTGTCATTCGTCTCGTGGTCCTGAATCCGGGTGGGGAATGAAAAACTCATTACAGTTTCATTTAATGCTCGTTAAACCGGTCATAAATGGTGCTTCCTAAAATGATTCTTAATGGTTGCATCTATCAGCGAATCAAGTTTTTACGGTGTTGGACCCCATCAGCATTTTGACCCTAATGATGGCCGTGCTGTTGCTTCGTTTATTGGGCCGATTGAAGAACAATTTGGGCATTTACACCTTCAACAATTTATGCATGTTCTGGCGTAGCGTACAAAGATAAGCTTACAACATTTGCCAAAGCCACAATCTACCAATTTCTCAACTTGAAAATCATTCTTCGAGTGAAAAGCGTGACAAACTCGAGTCCAGTTAAGACATTTTTCGTGACGAAAAATTGAATTGGGACGCTAGAAAGTGAGCGAAACAAGTCGTGATAAAAAGTCCATTCAATACAATGACTACCGTCGAAAGATGTACCACGACTAATTGCAATAAAGCGTGGCTTCAGCTTAACCAAACTCAACGCATCGAAAATCGCACCCTGAAAATAAATACAAGCTCGCTTTATTGTAAAATATAAATATTGCGAAACTGCGCTGTGTTTGCAGATTTTTAAAGATAAACAAACAAACCTCGGCGCACCAAAACAAAAAAAAACACAGTGAAAACTCTCTAACCGATGATGCAATCTACAGTAGTGCCTTCTCTGGATGTGCGAAAATGATATCATACAATGGCGTGTTAATATTTTGGACGGACATAAGAATAACAGCCTGATACAAACAACGCTGGTAGAAAATGAAGCTAAATTTGATGATTTATTGATCCACCAATTACTGGCGGTCAACATTCGGAGGTAGCAGATCACAGCGCTCGATTCTCGATTCTCGATTCCATGGACCAGTTCGGGAAAAAGGTACAAAATATAAAGAGAAAGAAAGGAGCAAAACGGAGAAACATTCCCGAGCAGAACAGGAAAAGTGAACAGCAACAACAAGAAGCAGATACCAGCATCAAGTGAGGCATAACACATTCAAAAATCGAAAGCCACCCCCTTCACCCCTCACACGCTACCACACGACATAACATTAGTTACCTGCCAGCAAACGTTTCACAATATTCCGAAACGAGTTCTAAAAATAACATGATCACCATTCGCCAGAATGCTTCTTTCGCCCCGGAGTCAACCCGGACAGGCCAGGGGAGCCGGGTGGCCCCTGGGTGGGTGCGTGGGTGCACTGGACACAGGCGAAGAGTGAAAGAAATTAATACTCCACCAAAATCGCTGGAACGCGCGCGCGGTGTACGCTGTACGCGCCGAACGAGGTGCGACCCAAACAGAAAAATGGGCAAACCCGTTCTCCTTGTGTTTGCACGAGCGCGATTAGCAATCACGCGAAGCAGACGCAACGCAGACACAGGGCAAGACACCGGCCCCCGGGGTTTGCCGTTTCCATGAATTCTGTCCCGCACAGCAAAGGATTTCGTGGTGGAGGACTCGCAGAATGGTCGATACAAAAAAAAATGAACTTAAAATCACACGCTTACCCTCTGATCTTAGTCGAGGGGGGCCTGAAAACTGAGTTCTTTATTCGTCAGCAGTGCGCGGAGTCTTGTTGTGACTCTTGGCCTGACCTTTATGATGCGCTGGCACAACTGGGCGATGTTGAAAGGAAAGGATTACAGCGTTTTGCAAATGCTGACTTGATGCATCCACAAGCGACGAACGCTTTATAGCAGGGAGCATTGATTGATTTTATAGCAAATGCGCGTTATTAAGCTGACAGTTAAGTGCGTGTCGTTTTGAACACAACGAACCACAAATTGGCATACACAGTTCCATTTTTATGCTTGACCTTGTTTGAGAATTAAGATATTGGGGTTTTTATGATGACTTACGCTTGAAAGTCTGAAAATTTTTAAGCCTCCTTCTTTCAAACAGTTGAGTTGTTAGAGCAGAAGAACCGCATCCCGAAGCGTTTGCCATCTGACATGCCACTTTGACAGTTGGTTTTCTACGAACGTCAAAAAGTAGTAGATTTTGTCAAAATAAATTGGCCAAATCTTTTATTTTAGTTATCTAGACAATATAAACTATTTTAAAGTTAATTTGTTAAAGTTGTTAAAGTTCTTGTTAACATTTCTAGAGCATCGGTTCAAATCAAATTTTTGGTTTTTGCTCGAATAACATGGCATGCTATTGGCGATGGTTAGTTTTGCCTGTCATTTGGAGTCTTGGAGAAGCAGCATTTTAGTCACAAAACGTCAAAACAGAACACACAGAAGAAAAAAACTGGCTTCAGTCATCATAGACCCCCAATTTAAAATTATGCTATAAAAATATCTTCTGACTTAATTCTATCTCAACGTGCTTCTCCAGCATTTGCATAACTTTCATATTAGTTTCGCTTTTTTATGGAGGGATTAGCTCTTGACGATGAGCTAATTGAATAAACCAATCAGTGTCTCATATCAATTTTATATGTTTACAATTTGACTAAAACCATTGGACGAAGTTTCAATCCCATTTTTGACAAAACAAAATCAAACCCTCGCAAACGCACTTAGTACGGCAACAAAGGTTTACATTAAACCTCCCGCCTCACCACGAATGTCCACCAGAAACCGGTTCTACGCGGTCACAAGTTCCTTGGGCTGCATATAACAGTAAACCATCCTTCTTCGCCTACGCGTAATAGACGCGCTGCGCTTGTGGCATAATAATGTTCAGTCGCCGGAGAGTTTTTGCCGGGATCGTCCGGCCCTCTGACTCATCCAACGCTGACATCGGTGCTCTTTAGCTAAATTAAGCGGAAAAAATCCGCACGCTGAGGTTTGGTTCCTTTCTTTTCCTTCTTCTAGCAGTTGCCTGCATCTTAAAAGTGGTCTCTTGCGGTATGACACAGATATCAGGCAAGTGATTGAGGATGCTTGTACCCTGTAGTGCTGCTTCTTGAGCAGAACCATAAACACACCCATGTCCTTCTCCCCATGTTTTTTTTATGTTTCTTTCGCCAACTGCAGCGAACCAACCGGCGATGGTGGACTAAGAGGGATGGCGTGATTTTAAAAGCGTTTTACTTTGTTGTCTGGTTGGCAATCTTCTTGGTGGTGGTTGAAACGAATGCAGTTTTTTGCATGAGAATGTGTTTAAGCTTGGGATGTTTAATGTACAGTCGGTAAGCAATTATAAAACGCAACGGTGGTGTAATATAAATTTGACTATTGCTTGTACACGCAATTTTGGACAATCGCCAACTTTTAACCTATAAAAAATGCAACAATTACGATATTAAAGGAACCATACTCAAACTCTCTTGTTGTAATCTCCAATATAATCTCTTATTTGAGTGTGATGCGAGCTACAAACAAACCCTAATTACTTTTGTTTGCTTCATATACGATGCATGGGATTGCAGTCTGTCCTGTACTTCATTAATCTTGCTGTTGGTTGGGTTCGCATTTGATATTATCATGCAAGATGTATCTGTGACGTGCATGCAGTCTGGTGGGCTGTAAAAAAAAGTCCATTAATGCACACACACACACACTGTGCCATGTCAGCAGCATGGCAGCTTCCTTTTTGCTCTTTCGTTCATTTATGATCTTCCCAAGTCCTCGGTCAAGTCTCCGGAGATGTTTTGCTGGTTTCCGTGTTGTAAAACAGTTTTTGCGTGCGTATCGCTAATGCCACCACTTTCAGAAATCTCAGGAACATTTTTTGTTATTGTTGCAAGATGCACTCTCTTCAGCTGACTCGTTCAACACACAAAAAAGCGTCGGGAAGGGTGCGACTAATGAATCGTACCATTCGATGCGACTCTGGCGTGCAACGTCCGCGCTTGTGCTGTCGCCCCGTAACACTCTCGCCTGAGTGCGGTCCACGTGTTCAAGGCCAGCCCTAAGTGAAGTGGTAGGCTTCGTGCCATCCTCAAACATACGAACAGATAGCTGTGGTGCTGGAAGTCGAAACATTGGAACACATCGGTTCCCGTTCAGCAAACGGCTTACGGGTGACAATTCGGTGGTGGCCACCAACACCACCGCCGACCCTGTAGCAAAACCGGATCCCATATTGCTTGGATCGGATAAATCCTGCTGGCTAAACAAATTCTCCTACAATGCAAACACGCGATCGCACACATCACCGCACAGCTCGATCGGACCATTAATGCTACTCGTTTGTGTTCATTCATTTCCCCAATCGGAAGGGTGGATCCTCCTGCCTAGATTCCTAATCTTCACCCCTTCTTACTCTGCCTTTATCTCTCTCTCACCTCTCCACACCAGAGTGCCAACAACGACAGTTAGAGACAGTCGCGTACCAAGGGCGCGTGTGACAACGGCAGTACAAATTACAATACGTGCCCATACCATGTCAGACAACACTGTTGCACGCCTGTGTGAGCAAATTTGTTCGCGCGAACAAGAAACCCAAACCAAAGTTTTGAAGTCGCGAACGGAGAAAAATATAATATAAATCCACACAAGAGCATGCCGGCCGAGTGTTGTAGTTCACTCGCTGTCCCAGCCAATGACATCATGTCGCTGCGTGTGCATGTGTACACAGTTTAGGCTTCTTGTTATTTTGGCTGGCCGATTGGTTGTATTGAAAAACTGCAAACACCGCAAACCGATAGCAAACAGCATACCGATTTCACGTACGATTAATACCAAACGTTTGCCATGTTTCATTGACAATTCAACCGGTGTAGAATGCGCATAAGAATAGTGTTTGCAGTTCGTCATATGTGGAAGAGTTCCTGGAAGAGTGTTCGTCCGGCATTATCATACGGCGGCGAGCATTCCGCATCTCCAATCAACAATCAAACCTTAACCTCAACCCTGGTGGCTGGTTCATTGAGTGTCTTCTACAAATACAAATACCTTCCCATAATCTTACTGCGTCAGCCAGTTTTTTGTTTGCCATCACTTTGATTGCATTGCAACCTTACCTCTTTCGAATAATTATTTTGGCTAAGTTGGCCGTTTTGTTTGGTGTTGCTTCTTTGCTGTGTTTGGTTGATGTTATTTAAACACTCGTCACTTCAAGCGGGTCGCGCGCGCTTTTTTTTTGTTCGGGCACATGTTGCACAAATGTTGCAAGTGTTTTGTATCTGTTCGGAATGTGGATACGCACACACACAACCACCACCAGACAACGCGATCCGTACATCATACGAGCGGTGTAACAGTGTAGCCACTTTAACGAGCGCATCTGCCTGGCACATTGTGTGATGTGCAATAAATTAAACAAAAACGTTTTTAAACTCCACTTTGCAGGTACTTCGCTCTCTACCGGTTCTAGTAAAGGAGAATCGTTAGTGGTATTACTTGTGGACATTTTGATTTTCTTGATGAGTGGCTTTTGCACATCGTTTCACGGAAAACAAATCTTCCTTAGATAAAGATATAGTAGATTATTGTTCTTGTTATGTTTTGCATAAAAAGACACATAAGAATGTAAAGCAAATTAATCAATCTGACCTGCGCATGAAATACTACACCACGAGAAGATTGTAAAAAATCCATTCGATGACATATCAGATCACATCAAATGTTCTACACTGCCAATACAAACTGCTGAAATATAATATACACTCATCAAGCGACTTTAAATTCGTCCCAGTTTCAAGCTACTCCGTCCCAACATGTGTGTCATTTTGCTCATTGTGATGTTCCACATCACAACGCAAACATACACAAAAATAAACGAATCTGCTTTCAAAATTCCACTCCGCTCGAAGTCGCTCGCTCACCAAACAAGATCACCGCCAACAAACAATATCCTGACACCCGACATAAATTAAAATAAGACAACACAACACATGCTAAAAGCATCGCCGCCGTTGCACGTCGCTACCGTTGAATCGACACGATCTATCGTGCGACATTCTTTGCGCGATTCGTGAATCACATCACTATTGGTGCCTCACTGCCTGGGACGTCGCACGTTTGCAATGTTTCGTGCATTTCACAACAGCATTCCTTCAGCATTGATCCGCGATGTCGAAAAGAAAAAAGGTAGAAATTAGACGCGCGAGCTCGGTTCGATTTGTTAACGAACTGTTTTCATTACCTGATTTTAGTAACAGACAGCATGTCGAGCAGCATAAGCTGGAGCTCTATATACTTTAGGCAACTTTTCCACCAAAAACTAACATCAAAAACATGTCATAGAGGGAGACACACATTCCTCTTCATAAGAATATTTTACTCCTCTGCACGCCAGTAGTAAACCGTCGGATTATCCTATTTTTCATCCACACACAAAACAAACAACCGCTCACATCTTTCGCAAACTTTGTGCGCCGGCCTCTGTGGCTAGTGTTGGGAAAACCAGCTCAGCAAGCAAAAACTAACATGCTCTGGAACACTTTTTCCTTCTCAGTTTTACACCACCCCAAACATGCCCAATGTGCCCTCGCTACACGGTTTATATGTTATGTTGCTTTTCTTTTTTCAACCACACCGCTCAAAGCACGATCATAAAACGGATCGACAACGGGTTTTTTTATCGGTGGAAAATACATATTACAAAATCATCCACACCAGATAGCACCGTGCTGTCACGTTAAGAATCTCATTCATCTACCTTTACCGAGCTGGATCCACGATTAGCCAGAGTGTTATGCTGTCATAAAAGTGTACCATTAGCATCATCACAGTACACGGCTCTGTGGTGTGGTCGATGCTTGACCGGAAAATAAATCTATTTCAATGCAGCCACATGGGGGACGCGGACCGGGCTAATGAGGGCCAGAATGGTAAACTGTTTACGAGTTGGTAGGTGTTACGAATTGTATGATTTATGTGCTGTGGAACAAAGAAATGCTAATCATTCCCGTTGCTGTACATTGCTGCTCTAAGCCCATCGAAAACACTTTAACACTTATCACATAATTTGTAAAAATGCATCATCAACTCTCGTGTTCCGGGGGTGCGAGATACCGATCGTCGATGGAGTGGCCCAGTACTTCACATCATTAGTACTCGCCTCCCCAAAAAAAACGAACCAACTTCATTTAAATCGGGTTTTGTCTTTATCCACTCGCAAGAATGGGTGACCCCCTACAGCTGTGGTGACGCACTCCCATGTCGAGTATATCATGCTGCATATTTTTCACGATCACTTGTAGCACATGATCTCATAGCTTCGCTGCAACCGACTCGCATATGGTTCGTAACGGACGGTTCACATAAATTATGTGCCTGACGAGTGCGCGTGTGAAACTGTGCCAGTCGGCAAAAGGGCCCCAAACTGATGGTTGAGTTCTTTCTCTCTGACCTTCCTCTTGCTGTGCGTCGTCTGCGGAAAAGCGCACATGTGTGCATTAGTGCTGTTGGCGTGAAAGAACTAACAAACAAACGGGTGGAAAACTCGGTGTCGCAAACTACTGATGTATGGCACTGGTGGCGAATATGACTGCCGAATATCTTATGACATCATCGTGAAACGATAGCAAAAACCGGGAAGTTGCTGTTGTTGGTTTCTAACCCGTTTTGAAATAGAATCTTTCAATGAATTAATTGAGCCACAAAGTAAGCTAAAAGTGTAATGCCAATTCGTGACACAAACACGCTTTATTTGGCCACTAGCGTGTGCATCAGTTTCGAGCTTCACGCCAACAGTTTTATGCTCAATTCTCGCCAACTTCATTGATCTCTCTGGCTGTGAGTTGTGGGTGCGTTTTTCGATCGATCGATCTATCGTCGCCTGCCGCCATAAACAATGTAGCTCACGACCGCCACGATTTGCTGCGTTGAATTTAGCCATTAGGTCATCGACCAAAAGGCCCGCGACTGCAGCTTTAAATCAATATTATCTTCTCCTGCATCGGAACGGGAAAATTCGACACACGCTTAGTCATGCTGCTCATGACCAAAACATGCACGCTCAGCTGCGATTGCGGCGACTGAACGATTTTGCTGCTAGAACTAATAAACAAATGTGCAATGCTTTTCGGACCGATTTCGGGCTGCGTTGAGCATGTGATTCGCTCGTTGGGTGGGTGGGGCGGTGGTGTTCGGATTTTTAGTGTGCCTTGTGCTCTTTAGGACGAAGCGACCAAGTGAATTTTCCTGCGTCGGTCGGTGGGAAATGCCTGTGTGGCATTTCCAACCACACGCAACGCGTTCCTTTCAAACACCTTTAGAACGTTATGGGACATTTGGATTGAAATGTTTTGCTGTTGGCTCTTTGCCTGTCTCTTTTTCTTTCTTTATCTCTCTATCTCTCTCTATTGCTTTCGTTATTTCTATCTCTGTTTCTACTCACTCTATCACAATTACTTAAAACTTGGACCATAGCCCTCTGTTTACCTCATCTTGAGACATCGAAAAATAGGAAAAAATTAATTATGTCATACAACTGTAGAACTACTCTTACAGAAGAGTAAACATAACGATGTTGTTTGTTTGTTTAACTTGGACGGAAACGAATTTTTCACTTATTTTGAATTTACAATTATTACATATATTTAAATTGTTTGTCAGCTATTTGTGGATATTCCTAATTTCAAAACTGTAACACCGAAGATCTAGTTTATGGAAAACGAATCTTCAACTCCTTCTCTCAGTTAAAATGCGCTTTGGTTCCGTAGGTGCCAGAACAGTAGCTTTCTTTAGTTTTTTTTTAATTAAATAAGTAAATAATACATGGCTATTTTAGTGTTCAGACCTAACATTACTGAGAATTTGTGGTGAAATTGATTGAGGCCTCTAAGCAACATCATCAATTATTTACAATATGCCATTGGATGTTATCCTGTCTACGCTGTAGCTATCTACCTATTTAGTTGTGAATAATGTTAGCTACAACAAGATATTCAAACATTAGAGGATTGAATCCATAGTAGGAGAGGTATCTTACAACATTAAAAGTTCACGAAATTCGTGAACGGCTAGGTATCAAGTCTCATTTGGACCATTCGCCAATACGTAGGAGACCGACTATACAAATACAGGATACAATTAACGAAGAATGTAAAAAATATCAGGCCAAAACATGCTGGCCCAGATATATTCTAGTAGTATTGGGTATGATAAATTCCAGCAGAGCCGAGTCACATAAGCATTATTTAGCGTAAGTGTCTACTACTGGTCAAGAGAACTATTGTTCAAATTAATGTGAATCTTAAAATGTTATCTGGAATTGCCAACAAGGGCTGCTCTAACGGAATATTTGCCAAAAAAAATTAACAAAAGTAACAACCATTGCAATATTCTCTCACTGAACAGCGTACCTAAGGAACCTCTTTGCAACTTTGACTTTAAATACACTGTGGAGTTTTGTCGCGCAGCCCAGTGTCTGAGTCAAATTTATTAGTAACCTTTAAACATTTCTTTCTAGCAATATCTCAGCAAAAACTATGTCTACTTACAAAGAACCTTCAAAAATAATCACCTTCATCTTGAACAGAGTCCAGAAATGGTTTTAATATTTCGAATTTTTCCAGACATTTGGTTGGTTTAATGGTCTTTTCTTCACTTATCGTAGACCAAGCCAACTTTCGGCTCGACTTCAACTCTTAGAGAGTGAATTTAATTATCAATATTATTGTCTTACTTTTTTGCTCTATAATTTCGTGGGATCTTGGCCATTACTAGCTTCTCTAACTTCTTTAACCTGCACGGAATACGATTCCTGAGCTAGCTATTTGGAGACCGACGCAACTATCACCCTGGCTACCGATGCGACTCCATCAATATTTTTGTCAAGCTTTTATCAGCAAATCTATAAAGTATGAAATAGGTACACTGCAGCTACTCTGATTAACAGTAACCCTAAAATCCCTGTACCCAACATAGAATTATCTTAGCAAGAACATGATTTAATATACGTTGAACCCAATACTTCATGAAACCCAGTCTGTTTTACTTATGTTGCGTAGAAGCTACCTAAAATATTATTCTTGTCCACATCTGCTCCTGCCATCCAGTGCTCTTAATTTTATGAAACGCACGATGGATTGAGTACGCTGATCGGTCGAAACACGAAACCGAAAAACTGCAACAGAACTCTTGAAACCCTTGGAACGCCGTTGTCGATTTACGCACTGCTGTTAATATTCCTTTTTTGGAGCAAGTCAACCCACCCTCCCGAAACACCCCGTAACACAATCTCTCAAACATACCATGTTGCAACAGTTAGCAGACGACCGAACTAAATTATTGTCATTAATTTTATCGTTCCGCGCATTGTGTCGTCGCCTTTTCCATCGACGCGACGGCGCAAGTCGTTAATAAACGATTCGAAACTCGGGGGACTGTGGTTTTTTTTTTCGTTGACTGTGTTGGTCTTACTTTTCATCTCCATTTCCCGCTCGATAGGCGCATTGTGTCTGCACTGCAACTCGCCACGAAACGCACTCGGAAGCGTTGCAGTTTGCCGGATGACGTAAACCATGACTCATGTGTCTACCAGATCTTTCTACTTGAAGAGAGGGAACGTGAAAACCAAATCCAAAAAAACACTGACTGATGCTAACAATACCGTTCTGGCGACGTTCATGGAATTGTATTGTCTTACAAACGGCACAATATGTAGCATAAACAAAGCGCATGCATTTGAAGCTTGCAGCGCACAGCACATCGATGCCTGATGCTGATGAACCTGGGAGAGAAAGCAAAACCGGTTGAACTGCAGGACCGCATACTTAACGTTCCACATGCCAGGGTGCAGCCCGTTCGTGCGCTAATCCACCGGCGAATGGACGGGTATAAATATTTTATGGTACATTTAAATTTGCATAGAAAACAATCGTAGTAAGGCTTGATTTGCTACAGTCGGCAATACGCTCGCGAGGCGATCCATTATAGCGCTGATTTATGTTTCAGTTTGCGTTAGCGATCCTATCTGGAGTCGTGATCCATCAATTCTTAGATTAAAACAACCTTCTTGGGTGGGAAGATAGGTAAAGGAAGACACCGTGCGAAAGGATCAGGGTGTGTAGTAAAAGTTCAATACTAAATATAGAATTTTAATATTCTATAAATGTATAAACTGTGTACTGAATACCCTCAGCATAGTCTGGTGCCATCGCTCAGATTCTACCCGTATAACAAATCACGCAAGTGTGTCAAAGCTTTTCAATACCCTCCAATGTTGCGTAAAACACTGATGGAATAATTAATTTTTATGTGTCAGTAAACAACACGAATAAACACCAATAATGCTGATAACAATCTAATTGACCCAGGTCAATTGTGCACGCATTGAACCAATCAACCGGACGGCGCTGCACTTGTTGTCCCCCCTGTGCCGGAAAACAGTTTTCCGAAACGATTTTCCCCGAAACTCTACCACCGACGAACGATAAAAGTGTAGAGCTCGTCCCCAAAACGTAACCTTCGAAACCAGAAACGCCAATTGGCGGCATCGATTGTATCAATCTACTGGCCAACCCGTGTCAGTCTCGTGTCTAGGGGGATCGGTTCACGACGCAACCTAGTATCTCCTTCATCCCGTCGATGTCTGTTAGAGCTCTCTCTCTCTCTCACCTTCGTTCGATTAACTCTCGAGCATCAGTGAACAACAGACAACGGCAACCATAAAAAGCCGGGGTTTCAGCTATAAACGATCTCATGTTACTTGGTGGCAGGATGCATTTTTGTTCGCATTGGAAACCTCGGCGCATCGGGCAACTGGGCGGATTGCAAGCCCTAGCCCGGCTGTGCGAGAAGCCTGATGCACCCAGAAGACCCTTGGATGCTGCACAGCGCACCCCGAAACCCAAAGCCCATCGGGACTCATCGGCCGTACAGTAGACGATAATCTACTTTATCAGCGGCCCGAAACCAGAAAATTAATTGATTCTCACCGCCACGGCAAGAAGAGCCGACTTGCCGACATAAATATGGCAAAAGTGGGAGGTTTGGTGAATGGGTTCCCTCCCTGTCTTCGGCGCGACTGACACACCGACACCTAACCTAAGCACCTTTTCCCTACTATGGGGAGCGTGCTGGAGCTGCGTCAAAACACCGATCGCTGTGTGCATGTTGTTGATGCTTGCCGATAGAAAGGAACGAAAACAGTTAAACTTGGGCAGGCAGAGCCAATACACGGCACGAGGGAGACGTGTGTGTGTGTACTGGGATTGGTCCTCTCCACTAATCCATCTTCAGTTGAAAAAGGCGCAAGAAAAAGTTCATCTATCACGCTAAAGCCACCGTGTGCGGTAGCTGCAATTATTAAGAAAACAATCTGACAGTAACTTCTGTAGGTGGAGTTCGTGGGTCCATGATTAATGATGCTGGGCAGCGTGCAGGAGGGACAAAGTTGTCAAAGCACGCTGTACAGTGTTAAACCAACAGTTATGAGTGCGCTTCCGTCTATTGGATGAATTCATAGCGGTGAAGTAATAATGAAATGTTACATGTCGTTTCACTGTGATTAACCTGCTCATTATCTGTCACAACCGAAACACCTTAATTATATTATTTTATTAACTACTATGTGCATTTAATAAATTTGAGATATAATCTATTTACATTACTTATAAATGATATAAAAAATAATATTATGAAATACATCACCTCACCAGACAATTCCATCGGATGAGAATCTGTTCACGGTACTGGTGACGTCAGGCGTAAGAAATGTCTTTGCCCACTAATCTCTCGCTACGTGTGGTCTACAGTCACTTTAAAGACACTGGTCATAACCATACACGCGGCACAAGTAAACAGTTCGCGTCCTATTTTGTTGTCTACACTGATTTTTCTTTGGTCCGTAAAATGGTTCGCAAAATTCTATCCCCAAAGAACACGGTCCACGCGCCAACCCGTTTCGTTGTATAAACAATGACGTATGGTCTTTTCGTTTGCAATCATTTAATGGCATGCTTTAACGGATTTAAAAATAGATTATCATTTGCAATATCAAATGGATACCGAAATAAGTTATACCACACACCATCTAGATGAACGGAATAACATTGACAGACGAGCAGAAAATCATCTTGAAGCTTTACAGAAAACCAATAAATCTTCCCGGATAGCATGTAAACAGTGTTAGAAGCGAAGTTATGATGCAGATATGAAACGTAACGATAATGTTGTGTGTGTTAAACATCGTTTAATTATTACTATTACGATTATTATCTATTACTACTTTTTTAGGATCAAAATTTATAAATAGCTGAATTCTTGTATTCTGGCGATTTCCCATGCACAGGACTGACTATCCGGGGCGACCCGGTGGTGATGCGACAGCGGCGCCGGTCTTCATAGGGCAGGACCGGGGTTCAAGTCTCTTCTGGGCCGTTCCCCCATAGTGAAGATTGACTAACCAACTATGCGGTATCAATTAGTCTAGTAAGCCAGAAATGGCAGGCATGACCTTAAGAGGTCGTTAGGCCATGAAAGAAGAAAGAAGGACTGACTATCCAGCTACGAGTAACACGTAGTTCAGGAAGACCATTATCGGCAGATCAAGACTTCTCGAGGTTATAAAGCCAGAGAAGAAGCAGAAAAAGATATTGATCAATTTAATCTTAATTATTCTACCGTCAAACTGCACATGTTAAAAACTGCGGAACAGACGATGCTCTTTAAAAACGGATGTACACATTTTAAAATCGCATGAGCCTATTTGGGGCACACACATTCACATCTGCAAGCAGTACTGGAAGATCTGTTTCACCATGTAATAAACGAAACAGATGAATACACTGATGATTTTTACTTGTGATCTGTCTAAATGTGACTAACCCAACCGAAGGCATCCGATACCGTAGTCACTTAGAAAAAGTTTTCTTACTCTGCTAATAGTTGAATCAATACACAACTGCAGGCAATTTCGACAATACCATCTGCCCAGTAAGTGCCGATCCTTGATTTGTAGAAAGGTGGAGAGATCTTTGATAGGGAATAGGCCCTAATTTATTATCCTGATGGACCCCAGATGCGCTGTCAAATGAGTACGATATATTGGCGCCCTATACCCTCTTGATATGTTCAATTTACCAGGTATGATTGCATCCACGAGACTAACTTGTTAGGAGTGCTCAGTTTTCTTAATTGCTTCAGTTGTATTTCGTGTGAGATGCGATAGAGGACAGCCTAGAAGTCAATGTAGACAACATCAACTTGGATACGTTGGTTCATGTTCCGTAAACAGTTCCGTAAACATCCACAAAATCCACAAGGTTTTTAGTAGTAACGCGACAGTGCGAACATAGAAAATAATTTTCGAGTAACGGGATTCCTTTGCATCAAACATAAAATCTATTCTGACTTACTATTGTTTGATATTCAGACCAAAAACAGGTTAATAGCACTACAACAAAAAATAGACAAATCATTTAATTTTGATTTAATAAAGCTATTTTATCATTTTTCGTTTGTTTGGAATTCTTATTCTAATTAAATATTTGATATATTTATTTTTATTCTAAACAAACAAACATTTATAGTCTTATAGTCTTAGTCTTAAAAACCAGATTTAGTGGTCTTATAGTTTTGGCCGTCACTGTATAAGCGACAAAAAACAGCATCTCTTAAAAAAGGGGTAAACATTGGGAGAAAAACGAATCGCGCATTAGATTGTCGCCTAATTTATTGTTATGCTGTTCATAAATTAGATCCATCACATGCACCAACGCGTACGGGAAATGAAGCGATCCGCCCCATTAGAACGCTCTTTAAAACGCATTTCTTTTCATCGTTGATTTGCTTTAAGATTAGACCTTACTTGCATTATCCCATCGTACGTCTTATACCCGCAATAATCGAAACCGGTCACCGAATGAAGAATGGTTAGCGAAGGTTTAAATGAGATTTGGACATTAATTCAATAATTCTTGCTTGCTTTCCTAGCTTTAGATGTGAGAAAATTAATTATATAAATATATCTTTCACTCATTTTTGGCAGTCGCTTACAATCGCTCCAATCTGGATTGTATACAAGGTTGCACCTCGAAGTTAGATCGCCACATACCATAGGTCCGCTGCCGCTTTGTAGCCGAAAATGTTTCTACCAAATAAACAGTTAAACTCGTAAAACAAAACTCTCATCTTGGCGCACACTTTCGCTTCCCCCGCCCCCCCCCTGAGAAAATTAATTATATAAATATATCTTTCACCCACTTTTTATCAGTCCTTCATTCGCTCCAATCTGGATTGTATACATGGTTGCACCTCGAAGTTAGATCGCCACATACCATAGGTCCGCTGCCGCTTTGTAGCCGAAAATGTTTCTACCAAATAAACAGTTAAACTCGTAAAACAAAACTCTCATCTTGGCCCCCCCGCCCCCCCCCCCCCTTCATTTCGTCGGAAACAAGTGATTCATAAAAAGAATGTGCACCACAATGAAACAGTCATCTCGGCCGGTGTCGATCCTGCGTCTGTTGAACTGTTCTATATTCACCTTCGCCCATAAACTACAACACGCGCCGACGAACCAAACAGAAAGCAGCCGGACACAGCCGTTCGTCAGTAAAACATGAAACCGACCGAAACGGGCTAATCCGTCTAAATGCCAGGCAAATAAGACATAACCTTCCATAAAAGAAATCCGGCCAGCAACCGGGCGAAAAAAAGGTATCTTCCGACAGCGTAATTTAAGAGTGATTATAAAAAAATTCATCATAATATCACAGCCGACAAGGCCTTCTGTTGAACGGTCGCTTTACAGCTTTGGAAGATGCAAAAGAATGGGCAAACTTAAACGCCAAATCTTGCTGCAAATTTGCCACCATTGGCAACGCTAACGAAGGTGGGGTGCGTAAGCAGGCAAATTAGGAAAAATTAGACGAAGAATAAAAAACTAATTATGTGCTGAATAATTCATTGGTTGGGTTAGGAATTAAAACCATTCTGGCTCAAACAGAAGAGCAGACATTTTTAAAGCTCTGTTTTTTAATAACGTTTAACGCTTTATTGGTATAAAATGTCGGTTTAATATTCTACAGCATTATTTATTTTTTTTCATTCAACAAAAATCAACCCCATTCATTCACAGACAAGTGTTTGTCTGCTCTATCAAACAGATCCGCATTCAACCCGACAAAAAACCACTCATTGAAAATGCTGAACCAGCGGTCAAATCCATCGAATACCACCTACGGACAATGGCATCATCGCACCTTTTGGGCTAGTTTTTGGGGTGGTGGATTTGGAAGTTTGTTTTGAAATTCGTTCCATAAATTTCCCACCATTTCTTTATGGATGCTGGCAGATTGAAAAGTAAGAGCTGTGACATCATCGGGTGGTGTTAAAATGAAAGAATTTATTATACCACTCCAGTTCATCTCACTTATGGAAGCCTACTCATTCATATCGATATAGAATTAATATTTTTGCATACACAATTTTTGACACTCATAATAAACCAGCAAAGCATTAAGATCTGGCCGTTTTAATTTGTGCATCGTGACATCATAAATGTTTAGAAATTTTGTAAAAAATCGAGGTATCTTAAACATCATAAGCCCATAACAAAGCTGTTGGTAACAGTATGTTAAACTTTTCCTCTATTAAAATACACATCAGGTTTACCATTCTTGAACTGAAACGGACCAGTGTTCCGTGCCGAACCAAATCCATCGCTAGCCAACATTCACTTGCCGTGGTGACGGTGGCAACAACCTTCCTAAAGCGGATCAACGATGTTTCATAAATTATCAAAGTGTGAAAGATGTTAATTATGGGCGGTCCTTTTTAGCTGCCGAACCCCGGTGGCTAACATTGTTCGCGGTATACGTCTAATTTCACTAATCTCTTCCCCATGATGCTCACTCGCTCACTCACTGGCCGTAGAATAAGAAGGGCGCATATGAGGGCAAAATGTTTACTAAATCTGCAACTTTTACCAACAGAAAAAAAAGTCGGAATAGATAACCAAGCAAAATATAGACTAAATGATGAAGCTTACCGTGATTCATGCTGGGCAGGCTGGACGTTAGAAACATTTGTGGTTAGGCATTATGGATGTTAAAAATTAATCATCACTCGCCAGCAAAATATGGGATCCTGCAGGTGGACATGTCGACAATGTAAACAATTTTTTGAACAAAATATCAGTGAAGATGAATATTTCAACGTATGAAGTACAAAAATTTCCATTTCGTCTATTTTGTTTTCCACGTTATAAATCCGTAATAAGACATTGTACTTAGAACACATGTGCCATACCTTAATTTGGTTTCTTTTTCTCAATTTTTTCAGTCAGAAATGCTATAAAAACTGATTACTACTTCCTATGCTATAAACTGTCAAGTATGACAGGCCTTCCGCAATTAAAATGATTGATACTTATTCCGCTAAATACAATCTCATCATGCTCTGACGCAGTTTCCTCGTAAAGTTGTTGAAACATAACATATTCTTCATTTCCATCATCATACTTTATCAAAAACACTTATAGATGACATAATTTCCACATGTGCCAGCACACCATCGTCGGTTGAATCAGCATCAGTAAAACAAAAAGATGACATCAGCTTAAGTGTGTCATGTTCAAGTGTATTCTGTAGAAATACTTGATCAACTCTACAAAGAAAGCCTCCTATAATTCATCCATATTTTGTGCAGACCAGCGCGATAAAGTAATACGCAACCCTTGTCTATGCATCACCTACAGAAGGCGTGACAAACTGTCACTTTTGAGTGCGTAGAAATTGAACAAATTGATTGAAACCCAGAACCTCTGCATACCCTCACCGGGGGTGGGTCTCCCGTAGGTTATCGCGTAGCTAAACGCTACCGATACCTACCGACGGTGGCGACGGTGGCGTCAATAATATGATAATTAAGCAATCGGCTCCGCAACGAAATGAAAGACACCGGTACCGGTATCAACTCCGAAAGGCCAATGCCAACACAAAGCAAGCAGAAATCTCGCAGGCCCATGACGAGTGTGAGTGGAGCGCGAGCACACCGGACTCACGATCGCCCTCGGCAAAGCCCTCCACGGTCACTTTTGGTGCTATGCGCCATACCCATATACGGCACACAAATGATCGGTTTCGGTTTTGTAGGTTTTGTCTGTCGACCTTATCCACGACGCAGCACGCTCGTGCAGTGTTGCTCGAGTTTCGCCTTCATCCGTACCGAAACCGTGGAGAAGATCGCTGCGAAACCACACCAAATAAGGAACTTCCCTTGTGGACCTATCCGTTGGGTGTCCCACACACGTTCCATCAGCGATCTATCTGTCGATCCGATAAACTCGTGGTGAGTAGCTTCTTGATTTCAAACCCACCAGCTCGGACCCACTGCACGAATTATAACACTCCCTACTCAATAACCACAGACACATCGATGTGTGTAGCTAAATGCCCGGGTCTTCAGCATCCCATGACTAAGATTGATCTGCAGTCAACCTCATGCAAATACTAGCATTGGAACGAAAATAGCTCACGAGACACAAGACGAAAAGACAACTCCCGAACCAGAAAGAGCTCCAACCTGGTGGATCGCTTCCCGGTGCTGTCCAACCTCCACCGGTTGAATGCAATGACCTCGGCTCCGGCTCGAGAAGAAGAAATCTTATCCTTGAAAAATCTCGAATTCTGTTCCCTCGCGCCTTTCAATCCAACCACAACGGCCACAATTTCTCTCGACCACAGAAAAGGGTTTTTTTTTGCTGGCACGGGTTGTCTCACTATATTTTATGGTGAAGGAAGCCACAGATACATGGTGTATCCTAATGGAAAGGTTCGTCTGGCTGGAGCAAATCGCTCAAGATCAGCTTAAATGCCGGGTGCCTGGTGTGTTAATTGAAAACAGGTTCTCTCTGACTCTTCAAAAGTGTGCGAGTTTTTAGCAAAATAAAATCAACCACCACCAAACGATGTAGCCCTTGATGGGTTGCGCTAAGCGAAAGTTGCATCGAAGAGGAGTTCGGAAGTAGTCAATGCGTACAGCTACAAAAAGCAGCTATATAAGAAATTCGTGGTAGAACCTGTATGTAGAAATTTGTAATGGTACCCTACGCCATACCAATAACATCGTATGATGTATTTTTGACTATCTTATTCTTGGCTTAACGACCTGATAAGTCATGTCGACTATGGAACTATGGCTTGCTAGACTTATTGGTACCGTGTATTTGGGTAGTCAAGCCTCATACTACGGTGAAACGGTCCTGATGACTCGACCACCCGATTCCTCCAAATGTCTTGGACTTTACTGATGTCCGAGGTCTATTAAGCAGAACTTCTCTTGTTTATCACCTTTTATCTGCAAACTTTGATGTTTAGTTCAATGCAAATTTGGCAAATCTCACGATAACATGGAG
>LULA01015685.1:0-29063 GCA_002091835.1 Anopheles maculatus | reverse complement strand
TAAGCATCATTTGTGTAGCCACGAGGCAGACAAATTAGGAATAAATTATGAAATTATGAAATCAATTTATCCATTTCCATTAAAACAATGTTTTAATAACACTATTTGTTAAGAAATTAATATCAAACATGTAAACAGATTGAAAGCGAGCTGTCCATAGGTGACGTGTGACAGCTAATAAAGAAGAAGCTCAGTTGACCTCCACCATTAAACGTGTTCGCATCTGCACCTGAGTTACGTTTCGGAAAGAAGTTTTTCTTATACATATTTTTGGTCCTTCGGAGAACCGGATAGTTTGTCTATCATAACGACAGTTTATTGCGCACGAGAATATCACAGTGAAAGTGCACGAGGATATTACAGTGGCAGTGAATTGCGCGTGTGGCTTGCTGAAACGGAATAGGTGTGAAAGACAATACAATCCACGAGTGTGTGTGTCCAAAGCGTAAAGGCTAGCTGTGTGTAGTGGCCACCATTTTCTAGACAGAAAGGACGCAAAAAAATATCCTCCGAGTGAAAAACAAAAATATACGTGAAAAAGTTCTACAGACAAACCGACAAGTACTCAATAGACTGGAATAAGACGGACAAAACACAACCAACCAAAGTTTCAAAGGTAAGGACAATAGCTTAACGGAAAGAGGAAAAAAACCGAACAGAAGGACAGCCATCAAACATGGGGGTTGTTGACCCCGGAGGAGGCAGAAGCTACGGCTCATACTATGGGATTCTAGACAAAGATTGGACAACAAACACAAAAAAAAACCGGAAAACAAGGCTATTTATTGGAGAAACCAATGAAAACGAAGAGATATACATGATTGTTGAAAGCATCACAACAGGAAAAACACTTGCCACATATAATCCTTTTCTATTTACAAAGGCCACGGAGCTAACAATAGGAAACAAGCCAACTCAAACCACTCTACTGCGAGATGGACGAATACTGATCAAAGTAAGGAATCAAACTGAGGCAAAGAAATTACAGAAATTGAACTTTAATCAAAGAAACAACACAATGAATGTTAAGGTTTATGAACATGAGGTCTTAAATTCCTCAAAAGGAATAGTAAGGTACGACGCCTTCAAGTACCTAACCGAGCAGGAAGTGCTAGAAGGGCTAAAAACACAGAAACATCGGCTATTTTTTTCCAAATCATCAGACTTTCATCGAAAAGTGCTCTAATCATCGCCATTCGGTCACACGATCCACGCGATTATACCGTCGTGTATGGAGATTAGATCGTTTCTGGTCCATTAGCGCTACGAATCCCCCGTAACATTCGTAGCGCTAATAGACCGAAATCGATCTAATCTTCATACACACACATAATATTATACCGCCGTGTATGCCCCGGTAACATCCCCGGTAACATTTTCGAACGAATTTAGACCTTAATAGACCATAACTCGACGGTCCCTTAGTCGGTGCTTTAGAAGATCTTAATAGGCCGAAACCGCAACGTTACGTATGTAACGCCTTCATTTTTTCGATAACGGCAAATTCAAATTTTCGGCGATGATTATATAGACTGTGGGTTTTTTCACGATGCAAAAATGGTCCACTTTACTCACCTTTAATAATCAGATCCGGAACAAATACAAGCACCATTATCACAGCTACACTGACGGGTCCGTTCACAGCGGGAGTCAGCCGGCTATGCGATCTATTCCAGCGTCACCGTTTGATCCGCCACTGTGTCCATCCATGTTCCACCGGGTAAGGTCTCCACAGCGACAAACCGAACGAAACCCTTCCTCTATATGGCACTGTAGTCACCGCTCTTAACAGATCTGCACATCCAGCTCCAAAACGAAATGCCTTCAACTTTCAAGGCAAAGAAAACAACAGCTGACTTGGCAACGAAAGTTGTTTTCGATCATCCGCACCACACAACAGTCTGATCGGCACCTCGGTGTTGCACTGCGGAACCGTAGCACTTTGTTTACATTCTGATTTTGACACATTGAAAACATCGGCTTTTTTTAACCAAACATCATACTTTCATCGCAAAAAGCTCTAATCATCGCCATTCGGTCACACGATCCACGCGATTATACCGCCATGTATGGAGTAATATTAGATTCTGGTCCATTAGCGCTACGAATGTTACCGGGGATTTTTGAACGAAATTAGACCTTAATAGACCATAACTCGACGGTCCCTTAGTCGGTGCTTTAGAAGATCTTAATATGCCGAAACCGCAACGTTACGTATGTTTTTCGATAACGGCAAATTCAAAATGTCGGCGATGATTAAATAGACTGTGGGTTTTTGCTGTCATTCATATGTATTTGTTTGTTTTGGTTTGTTTGGAGTTTTTATCCGTTAACGATGCGGCGTTCCAATGTTGATATTGAAATGGGACGAAACTACCGGTGGTTCTCACGTATGCTGCGATTTTTGTTGTATCGTACGACGACCGAGATGTTCTTCTTTTACTTCTTCCGGGATCAGAGCACATTTCCAAGCGTAAATGATGTGTGTGTGAGTGCAGCGATTTTTGCTGTGATGAAAAGAAAATTAGTATTTTTCCATTTATTAAATATTTTCATTGTAAATTGGTGCATACTTACCGTGCAAATTGATATTCAGCAGTTCAGAACGAATCTAGAGATCAGATCAGAAATTATGACCCATCTCCCATCACTGCGGTGTGCGACATCAAAGTTTACCTAAGAGTAAATATAGACCAAATTTTCTGTGCAGGAGCTTGTGTGTGTATGGATTAATGCAAAAATACTCACCTTTACTAACCTGATCCGGAACAAATACAAACACCATCATCACAGACACGGCAGGACCGGGGTTCGAATCCCGGCGGACCGCCTCCCCGTACGCAGGACTGACTATCCAGCTACGGGTATAACTAAGTCACAGAGAGTTAGCAATTGCTAGCAGGCCAAGACCTACAGAGGTTGTAGTGCCAGAGAAGAAGAAGAACCTGATCCGGAACAAATACAAACACCATCATCACAGCGGCACTGACGGTTCCGTTCACCTCTGGAGTCAGCCGGCTATGCGATCCATTCCAGCCTCGACAAACTGCACCATCTAACTCTCCAAGCTCCTGTGTTTAGGTTCTGCTCCCAACAGGTTATGGGCCCAGACAACAAGTGATAATACAATTCGTGAAAAGGTTCCTAGCTGTTTTGCTAAAGTGGTCCGGTGTTTCGTACTGGGTGTTTTACGTGATCGGCGGCGTCTTTTCCACTTGAAACAAAATGGCCGACGCGGGAAAGTTTTCGTTTCCGAAACTTAACAATACGAACTATCCGACATGGAAATTCCGGATGGAGATGGTGTTAACCCGTGAGGAGTTGTGGTATGTTGTCGCTGACCCGAAGCCGGAACCGGCGTCGGAAGAGTGGATCAAAGATGATCGGAAAGCGCGTGCCACAATCGGACTATGCATTGAGGACAACCAGTTTTACTTGGTGAAGAACGTGAATTCAGCTAAAGAGTTCTGGGGAAAGCTGCAGGGTTTTCACGAGAAGACAACGGTAACGTCGAGGGTGTCGCTTCTTAAAAGGTTGTGTTCTTTGAACCTTAGTGAGGGGGGCGATATGGGAAAACATCTCCAGCATGTGGAAGAGCTGTTTGACGGGCTGTTGATCGCTGGCCAGGAAATGCAGGAATCGCTAAAGATTGCAATGATCCTGCGGAGCTTGCCAGATTCATATGGCGGGCTAGTGACGGCTTTGGAAAGCCGGCCGGATTCGGGTTTGACGGTGGCATTGGTCAAATCCAAATTACTCGACGAGTTCGAGCGACGAAACGAGCGATCGGGGCAAGGCGAGAACAACACAAAGGCGATGAAAAGTGTGATTCAGCACAATGCTCTCGGTAACAAAATGGCGTGCTACAAATGTGGTAAGCCAGGGCATATCAGGCGGAATTGTCGAACGAAATTCGACGGACAAAAGGAGAGAGTGAAACAGTGTGCTAAGCAAGTAGAATGCAGTGGTGTGTGTTTCATGGTTGGTTCGCGGCAAGAAAAATCATGGTATATCGATAGTGGTGCAAGTTGCCACATGACAAACGACAAAAATTTCTTTGAAACATTCATGGAATGTATCGGTCCGAGTGTATTTTTGGCCGATGCACAGTGGTCATTCGCCGGGAGAAAAGTCGAAAAACAACTTTAAGCTTTCGTTGATTTAGAAATTTTGTCCAATCTGTAGGTTCAAACTAACAAAAATCCAAAATATCAATTACCTACTCTAAAAGGATTCCGATATACAGATTTTCAAAGTGGAACATGTTTAAAAATGAGCTTTAAATCGATACATTTTGGTTCGGATTTAAGATGGTCAAACTTTTTAAGTTTTACAGATATTGTTTTTGTTTTGACTGTTTTGGAAAGGTTATGAATTCAAGTTATTAACATATTTTTTTTTATAAATACTTTCAATGTATGCAAAAAGTTATAAGACTTAATGTAGAAAAAATCAAATAGAATTGTATAAAATGGAACTTTGACGTCATGCCAAATTTTTTCACCGTAAAACACCGTAGGTTCATTTATAACAAGTTATAGTGTAATATTTGTTTTAGCATTTTACGAAGAAATATTGTGCAATTTTGCGCAACTTTTTGAGTTATTAGTTTTTTTGTGCAAAAACTCCATGTCATAAAGTACTGGTCGTCTCCATCGAAGCATACACTTGAATTTTATGTTTGCATTACTTATGATATGGTATGATCTTTGTTTACATTTTGCCCTGTTTTTAGCGAAAAATTTTGCATCAGTTGTGAAAACAAAATAGAGTTCGATATCAAAAAGTTCGATATGTGAACAGAGGCACTTTAACACTGTTTCTACACCTGTTTAATTTTCTCTAGCGTATCTGAGCTACTCCATTCCTGCAAGCGATGCAGGAACTCGACGAACTTTTGACATTTCAAAACAGATTAAAAGCAAATGATAGGTATAAAAAGAGCAGAGGTCAAGCGAACCTGTTTACACACGTGGAACAAGTAAACATGTGAATTTTATTGTGTTTTATCAAATGTTCGAACCTAGTTCGCTGCGGGTTCGAAAAGTGACAACACAGTGTAAAGTGCCGTACAGCACGTTTACGGGGTTTATTCCTCTTCTTGGTTGTGCTTCAATATGATTGGTTATATTAATTAAATGGTAATTTAATAAACTAAAATTTATATAAAACTATTACATATAAATATTTATAGATATACATATGTAATAAAAATATTAATAACAAAAAATGGAAGAGTACAACTCTTTTTCTAGCAATACGGCCAGGCTGCCCTTCATAAATAATATGGACACGTATCACCTAAGCATCGAACTTATGATTGTAAACAAACGTTGGCTTAAGAGTGACACATAAGTAGGTGTCAAAAAAAAGAAAAAAAAATCATCGCGTCCTTCAAGCTACAAGCACTAAATCTTTAAGCGCTATTGAAAAAATCCCTTAAAATAATTAGTCTCAACAACTTCTTATGAGATATCCTTACCAAACATGGCATTTAATAATAGTGATATAGTTCATCAGTTCAAAAACCATATGAACTCAACATGGAATACCAACAGCGCATTATCTTACATCGAAAGTGTGTTGCATATAAGGCCAGAATTTCGTGATCCTGTCGTGAAAAAAATACAAAGGATAGAACAGTCATTCAGAGAGCGTATGAAAAAATGCCACAGAAGTCACTCATTACTCATCAGTTCTTCAAGTACATGGTTACAAAAACCATTTGACATCAGTAGTTGTGTGACGCAAAAAACACCTGTTGGTCGGCCTAAGAAACAATTTAGTGATATGTGTGTGAGAAGCAAACGTCGTTTCATAGCCAAAAAACACAATAGTGATATAAACAATAATACAGAAGAAGAATTATACGTCGTGAGGCTATACGCCTATAAACAAAAAAACTACAATCTTTTGAAAATAATCGACAAATTGTTAGACAATCCACAACAATTTTTAGCTTCTGTTAACAAAAACGAAGAAAAAGTCAGTGATGACGAGGGCTTAGCATGCTTTAAAAACAACTCTTTTTCGAAAAAAAACAGTATGTTGATATTTATAGAGTTTCCAAAAAGCAGTTTCCCTCTTACGGATGCATATCAAAATTAAAAAAAACTTGTGCACCAAGTGAAAATTTCATTACTATAAATGAAGTGAGAGCTAAAGTAACACTTCAAGCCCTACTTAACCACACGGTTACAAGAATTATCAAAATTCAGAACGATATGATTCTTACTAAGTTTGATGCAATGTTAGAAACTACGTTACACTTAAATCTACTTTGCTCGTGGGGATTGGACGGTTCAAGTGGTCACAGCATATATCACCAATCAATACGGCGTGAAGGAGAAAACAATTGGTCCGATGCTGATTTGCTGGTTTGTGCTCTAAGTCCTATTCGATTATCACTGTCTGAAGACGATGAATCAATATTATGGATTAATTTATTACCGCAGAGTGTAAGATTTTGTCGACCTATTGAAATAGAATTTGTAAAAGAGAGTAAGGATGTAATATTAAGGAAGGTAAACGAAATCCAAGAGGAAATAGATAATTTAGTGCCGTTAGAAATCCAATTGAGTGACAGTTGTAAAGTTCTTGTAAATTTTAAATTTTATATGAGCTTGATAGACGGCAAAATTTTAGCTTTTGTAACCAATACTTCTTCCATGCAAACTTGTTGCATTTGTGGAGCCAAGCCAAAAGAAATGAACGATGAAAAAAAATTAGAAGACTGATTTTTTCCTATTCCACAAAATCTGGCTTATGGAATCTCCCCTATCAGTTGTTGTATCCACGAACCGATATCCTTTGTGTTCCTCAAAATCCCTTAAAATAATTAGTCTCAACAACTTCTTATGAGATATCCTTACCAAACATGGCATTTAATAATAGTGATATAGTTCATCAGTTCAAAAACCATATGAACTCAACATGGAATACCAACAGCGCATTATCTTACATCGAAAGTGTGTTGCATATAAGGCCAGAATTTCGTGATCCTGTCGTGAAAAAAATACAAAGGATAGAACAGTCATTCAGAGAGCGTATGAAAAAATGCCACAGAAGTCACTCATTACTCATCAGTTCTTCAAGTACATGGTTACAAAAACCATTTGACATCAGTAGTTGTGTGACGCAAAAAACACCTGTTGGTCGGCCTAAGAAACAATTTAGTGATATGTGTGTGAGAAGCAAACGTCGTTTCATAGCCAAAAAACACAATAGTGATATAAACAATAATACAGAAGAAGAATTATACGTCGTGAGGCTATACGCCTATAAACAAAAAAACTACAATCTTTTGAAAATAATCGACAAATTGTTAGACAATCCACAACAATTTTTAGCTTCTGTTAACAAAAACGAAGAAAAAGTCAGTGATGACGAGGGCTTAGCATGCTTTAAAAACAACTCTTTTTCGAAAAAACAGTATGTTGATATTTATAGAGTTTCCAAAAAGCAGTTTCCCTCTTACGGATGCATATCAAAATTAAAAAAAACTTGTGCACCAAGTGAAAATTTCATTACTATAAATGAAGTGAGAGCTAAAGTAACACTTCAAGCCCTACTTAACCACACGGTTACAAGAATTATCAAAATTCAGAACGATATGATTCTTACTAAGTTTGATGCAATGTTAGAAACTACGTTAAACTTAAATCTACTTTGCTCGTGGGGATTGGACGGTTCAAGTGGTCACAGCATATATCACCAATCAATACGGCGTGAAGGAGAAAACAATTGGTCCGATGCTGATTTGCTGGTTTGTGCTCTAAGTCCTATTCGATTATCACTGTCTGAAGACGATGAATCAATATTATGGATTAATTTATTACCGCAGAGTGTAAGATTTTGTCGACCTATTGAAATAGAATTTGTAAAAGAGAGTAAGGATGTAATATTAAGGAAGGTAAACGAAATCCAAGAGGAAATAGATAATTTAGTGCCGTTAGAAATCCAATTGAGTGACAGTTGTAAAGTTCTTGTAAATTTTAAATTTTATATGAGCTTGATAGACGGCAAAATTTTAGCTTTTGTAACCAATACTTCTTCCATGCAAACTTGTTGCATTTGTGGAGCCAAGCCAAAAGAAATGAACGATGAAAAAAAATTAGAAGACTGATTTTTTCCTATTCCACAAAATCTGGCTTATGGAATCTCCCCTCTTCATTGTTGGTTACGTTTTTTTGAGTGTTTGTTACACATATCTTATAGGATGGATTTTAAAAAATGGCATGTTACTACGACTTATAAGGCTATCTATGTGAATCGGAAAAAAATTATTTCAGATAGAATGTTTGAAGAATTTGGTGTAAGAGTTGATGAGCCCAGGCCATTAGGAGCCAATAGCAATACTGGAAATGTGTGCCTACGTGCATTTTCAGATGTTGAGAAATTAAGCATGGTATTAGACATAGATATGGCTCTTTTAGAAAGATTTAAAAATATTCTTATAGCTATTAACTGCTCCATACCTTTAAACCCTCTTACAATTACAAAGTACTGCAAAGAAACCTATAAAATGTATCTTAATCTATATAAATGGTATATGATGCCGTCTACAGTACATAAAGTTTTGGCACACGTAGGCGATATTATTATTAATGCTCCAGCTCCTTTAGGGTCACTAGGGGAAGAAGCCGCCGAAGGAAGGCACAAATTATACCGAAGGGATAGACGTGAACATGCAAGAAAAATTTCTAGAGAGAAAAATATTACAGATATATTCATGAAAGCCTTACATTCTTCTGATCCATATATATCTTCTTTGACGCTTTCCAAACGAATGCAAGAAACCCCTGTATGTGATTACCCAGTTATAGTAAAAACATTTTTTGCCAATTATCCATCTAATACAACAGATGAATTTCCATCAATCTCTAGTTTGTCATCCCTGTCTTCTGAGAGCACTTCGTCCATGACAGAAGTTATGGCAGCATTAGATAACTTAGATTTAGAATATGGAGTAGATGAAAATGTTTCTAACTAATATTAATTGTAAAAGCTGAACTGTATTTAAGTTAATAAATTATATGTTGTATATAAAAACATCATTCAATAATTTAAGTTTATTATTATTATAAAATCTATTATTAATAATTTAATCTTAAATTCCATTTATTGTAAATTGTTCATTTACATTTTTTCAGTTTTCCTCTTACAAACTTTGGATTTGTACAACAACTTACAACATCATTCAATAAAGTAGATAAGAAACATAAATACCAGCGCCATCTCGTGGGAAGGTACTGAAACACATTGATTTAAGGAAATTTATATAAAACTTTCGATATTTCTCCATATTAAGTACAAAAACTTACAAAAATAATTTTATCCCGATATTTGTTCTACGGTGACCACTGTGCGATGGTAAGGTCGCTGAAGCGGCTGGAAAAGGATACGGTTTCGTGTATGGCATGAACGGAAATGGAAAAATGGTGCGCGTTCAACTGGAGAATGTGTTGTACGTACCGGCATTAACTAGTGGTCTGATTTCTGTTCATAAGCTTACATCGAAAGGATTTTCAGCGGTTTTTCGGGCTGATGGCTGCGATGTTCGTGATGCTGGCGACAATGTAGTAGTTACGGGAAAGCGATGCGGTAACTTGTATAAGCTTACGGTAGTTGAAACATCGCATAAAGCGGAACACAAGTCGCATAACAGTAATTGTGTGCACCAATGGCATCGTCGATTCGGTCATCGAAATACAGACGTCGTTTCGAGGATTTTAAACGAAAACCTTGCGGGTGGAGTAAATGTTCAGGAGTGTAATATTCATCAAACCTGTGAACCTTGCCTTGAGGGGAAGTCATCGAGAATCCCGTTCCCCAAGGTGTCGGAGAGGAAATCGACGCAAGTGTTGGATTTGATCCACACTGATCTCTGTGGACCGATGAGGACAATTACGCCGGGTGGAAAACGATACATGATGACTATGATCGATGATTTCAGTCGTTATACCGTCGTTTATTTGATCGAGAAAAAGTCTGATGCAGCAGGCCGGATTAAAGAATACGTTCGTTTCGTAGAAAATCTGTTCGATCGGAAGCCTCGAATTATTCGATCGGATGGAGGCGGAGAGTACGCGAACGACGAGCTGCGTAGGTTTTTCGCCGATCAAGGAATCAAGGCGCAGTATACAACTGCATATTCACCGGAACAAAATGGCGTGGCTGAAAGGAAGAATCGTTCACTGCAAGAAATGGCGACAACGATGTTATTGGATGCGGGTCTGGATAAACGTTATTGGGGCGAAGCGGTACTTACGGCTGCATATTTGCAGAACAGACTGCCAACGCGATCAGTGAGTACAACTCCATACGAAAAATGGTTCGGACGGAAACCGGAATTGGGACATCTAAAAGTATACGGTTGTCCGGCCTATGTTCATATTCCGGATATCAAACGAGGTAAGTTTGATAGTAAATCTCGCAAACTGATTTTTATTGGTTACTCGGAGGAACACAAAGGATATCGGTTCGTGGATACAACAACTGATAGGGTCACAATCAGTCGTGATGCCAGGTTCCTGGAGATGAGTGAAAGATTGTCGCAGGAAAAGACAAAGAATCAAGAATCATCTCAGCGGAAGATGAAACCGTCAGCACCACCCGAAAAGGAGTTACCAATAGAAAACGGATCAACCGATAGCGAAATAGTATGGGAGTCTTCGTCGAAAAATCGAGAAAAACAGCCAATAAACAACGATGTGCCGGATGTTACCGATCTCGGGGAGAATTACTCAAGCGATGAAGGTGATTTCTTCGATACTACAGATGATACGGAGATCGAGGATCCGGTTGTATCGGAAGAAGAAGTCGTGAGGCGGTCTAAACGCCTGAATTTGGGTAAGCTGCCCGGTAAATTGGCTGATTATGTTGTAGGTGTTGTTGCGCATGCAACGAAAGAACCAAAGACCTACAAGGAAGCAAAACAAGTGCAGATCATGCATCATGGAGGGATGCGATGGACAGCGAGATGCGATCACATGAACAGAACGGGACTTGGAAGTTAGTTAGTCTTCCGGAAGGTAAACGGGTCATCGGCAGTAAGTGGGTGTTCAAAGTAAAGCGGAACGAAGTGAATGAAATCGTCCGGTACAAAGCGCGGATAGTGGCGCAAGGTTACTCCCAACTGTACGGTGAGGATTATGAAGATGTGTTCGCTCCTGTTACCAAGCATACAACACTTCGAACTCTATTGGTGTTAGCTGGAAAGAAGAACTTGGTGTTGCAGCATTTTGATGTGCGTACAGCTTATCTGTATGGAAATGTAGACGAGGAGATCTACATGCGTCAACCTCCAGGATACGAAGTACCGGGAAAGGAGGAGCTAGTGTGCCGTCTGATACGAAGCATATACGGTCTTAAACAATCGGCCCGATGTTGGAACCGTAAGCTTTCGGAAGTGCTGGTGAAACTAGGTTTCAAAGTGAGTGATGCGGATCCATGTTTGTTTGTAGCGGAGAGAAACGGAAAGACAGTGTATCTGATAGTGTATGTGGATGATTTTCTTGTGGGATGCCAGTGCAACAAGGAAATTACGCGTGTGTACGAACAACTAAAGGAACACTTCGATATCGTAAATCTCGGGGATGTCAAATTCTTCCTTGGCTTGGAAATACGGAAGGAAGAAGGTGTGTTTAGCATTGGACTATCAGGATACATTGACAAGTTAGTGACTACAACGGGACTTAGTGAAGCAAAGGTTGCTAAAACTCCGATGGATCAGGGTTACCTGAAGAATGAAGCTGAAAGCGCACTACTCGAAGACAGCACGAAGTACAGGTCTGTTGTTGGAGCGCTAATGTATATAGCTGTTTGCGCTCGACCTGACTTACTGACGACTGCGGCCATACTAGGAAGGAAGTTCAGTGCTCCTAGCGAAGCTGATTGGACAGCGGAAGTTGGGGCCCCAGCAATGCTTCTCGAGATTTGTCTGGCGGGGGGTGGCGGTAGTATTGACTTGATGAAATTTTTGAGTAGTAACGGGGCTCCTTGTGTACAAACGAGACTCCTTGAAAAGGGACCCGTTGCCTGGGACCCCTGCAACCGCTAAGTTATTGGTAATCAGGAGGCTTACGACATGCCCTTACGACATGCTTCTATCAAAGTACGTGACCGGGGGGAGGGGGGCAAATCCTTCTTTCGAAGCCCTTTAAACTACGAGGCCCTCGTGGATTTGAGAGGCTTTGGCTAAACGGTGACAACCAGGCGTGCTTATCGTTTGCTCAAACGGAGAAGTCTAGTAAACGATCCAAGCACATCGAGACTAAGCGGCATTTCGTGCGAGACTTGTGTGTACAAGGCGATGTCGTGTTGCAGTACTGTCCGACAGATTAGATGAAAGCGGATATCCTGACGAAGCCGTTGGGTACGGTTAAGCATCATCAGTTTGCGAAGATGTTAGGATTGTCGGGATGAAACTTGAGGGACATACATTGAGGAGGAGTGTTAGAAATAGCAATGTATGTTAACCTTGGGATTTGTATTCCTACCCCCGAGCTGTCAGGCGTGGATGACAGATTCTATGTGTAAATGTGTGCGTTATTACTTCCGTCAATACAGTACGAACCAAGCAGACGTGTGTTCTCCCGACCAATATATTTTCCAATTTTATATCCGAACTATTATAGTTTTCCTGTGTTTCGGTTCTGCTCCCAACAGCCCCTCGGTGTTGCACAGCGGAACCGTAGCACTTTGTTTACATTCAGATTTTGACACACGGAAAACATTGGCTATTTTTTTCCAAATCATCATACTTGTTAAGCGGTGGCTAGACTAAAGTTGAGGCAAGCGCGATCTATTTTTTTTTATGAGCGAACTGTCAAATGTCGCGCTCCTGACTTCGCGCCTCGATCCTGCATTGCAGGAAAAATGAAGCGTTCGCGCATTGATCGCGCTTGCCTCAACTTTAGTCTAGCCACCGCTTTAGGTTACAACCGATCATATATTGAACTCATTAGTATAAACACAATGTGTATATCATAGGATTAAGCGCTCGGTGTAAATAAAACGTTCAGTTTGAAGTGAGCCACCAACACGAAAGGTCTTCTCCGAATGTTAACAACCCCGGTAACATTTTTGAACGAAATTAGACCTTAATAGACCATAACTCGACGGTCCCTTAGTCGGTGCTTTAGAAGATCTTAATAGGCCGAAATCGAAGCGTTACGTATGTAACGCTAGCATTTTTTCGATAACGGCAAATTCAAAAAGGGCCATCCATTGGCTGCGATGATTGCAGAGAATCATCACAAGATGCTGCTTCACGGAGGAGGACGCTTACTATTGAGCGTCATACGGGAGAAGTTTTGCGAGCGTGGTGCGAAACTGCATAAGGTGTATCCGACATCAGCCTACTGTTGCCGAGCAGCAGACAGGTCAGCTTCCTGCTGCCAGAATAGTGCCCAGTCGACCCTTTGCTGTTACCGGGGTTGATTATGCAGGTCCTCTGTACCTTAAACCTGTGATGAAAAGAAAATTAGTATTTTTCCATTTATTAAATATTTTCATTGTAAATTGGTGCATACTTACCGTGCAAATTGATATTCAGCAGTTCAGAACGAATCTAGAGATCAGATCAGAAATTATGACCCATCTCCCATCATTGCGGTGTGCCACATCAAAGTTTTCCTAAGAGTAAATATAGACCAAATTTTCTGTGCAGGAGCTTGTGTGTGTATGGATTAATGCAAAAATACTCACCTTTACTAACCTGATCCGGAACAAATACAAACACCATCATCACAGCGGCACTGACGGTTCCGTTCACCTCGGGAGTCAGCCGGCTATGCGATCCATTCCAGCCTCGACCAACTGCACCATCTAACTGGTGTTGCACAGCGGAACCGTAGACATTTGTTTACATTCAGATTTTGACACACGGAAAACATCGGCTATTTTTTTTCCAAATCATCATACGTTCATCGAAAAGTGCTCTAATCATCGCCATTCGGTCACACGATCCACGCGATTATACCGTCGTGTATGGAGATTAGATCGTTTCTGGTCCATTAGCGCTACGAATGTTACGGGGGTAGTTATTGTTTTGATGTTATTCCCTCATACACTATTTTTTACTTATTGTGCGTTGACTAAATAACAAAATCTTCTTCTTCTTTCATGGCCTAACGATCTCTTAAGGTCATGCCTGCCATTTCTGGCTTACTAGACTAATTGATACCGCATAGTTGGTTAGTCAATCCTCACTACGGGGGAACGGCCCAGATGAGACTTGAACCCCGGTCCTGCCGTGTGAAGACCGGCGCCGCTGTCGCAATACCACCGGGCCCTCCCCATACCCCATTCTATCTTGTATTTCTAACAACCAAACTGGTTATAAAAACTGATGTTTGTGTATTTTACAGTTTCTGGACACACGTCTGGCTGTTCTAGATTGGTGACACCTTCTCGGTTTGATTTATTTGGTAGGTATAACCAGTGGCGCATCAAACGGTGTGCGGAGTAGGCGGCCGCCAAGGGCACCGCCGTTGTAGGGAAGCCCCGGAATACGAAGACCTTATCACGCCCCCCTCCTCTCACATCCTTTGAAAAACACAGTTTGTAAGGAGCCTCCTGATTATTGATGTTCTGTTGTTTGCAGCAGCCTCGGGGCCCCTGGAGAGAGCAGTTGCGTCATCCGCTAGCCCATGCACGAACGCCGTCCTTCACCGAAAGGAATGGAGCAGTCGGGCTTCACCACGCGGCCCTGTGGCAAGAAAGCGCTCCGGGCGGAAGCTCTCCGGTGAGTCCCATAACTGCGGCGACATGCTGAAGGCGTAGTTGTGTAGGAAGATAAGCGTATCTTTGGCCACAGTGTAACCTTAAATATTTATTTTGATTTTAGACAAATCGCCTTGCAAAACGAAACGAAATATTTACCTGTAATCTGGCTGTCCTTGTTGGCAACGTGTGGCACGATCGGGGCAATCAACGCAATCAACCGTAGCGCCTTCATGATGCTATCTTCTGTGTACGGCACCTCGGCACGATCGGTCAGCTCGATCACCTGCCGACTGTCGCGCTCCAGCACATCGTCCGCCACGGCCTGGATGCATTGCTGCACCTCCGGGTGTTGCACGATGTATCCGAGCGCCTTCACCGGGAAGTTCCCGACAGCAGAATGACCGCCGACAGAGTCTTCCAGCGCGAACAGTGTTGTCTCCCACTCGAGGGCAGGGCCGCGACGTGCCTTGACGTGCTCAATCAGACTGTTAACGTAATCGCGGGGTTCGCTGCCTTTGCCCCACCACTCGTACCGATCACCAATGATCGTGTCCAGGGTGATCGTGCGAATCTCTTCAGCCAAACGGTCCATACGGCGCAGGTTCTGCCGATGCTAGGGAAACAGGAATGGCAGGAAATCGGCCGCGTAACCCTGGTTGACTTCATAGAAGATCTGGTCGAAGTTATGCACCAACTACTGGAAGCGCTTATACTCTACCTCGAACCGATGGCATCCAAAGTACTTAGAGAATTCATTAGCGCAGATCGCGAGAACTAGCGGTTTAATTCCGACGGTGGTAACTTCCTTGTCCGTGCGCAGCATGCGGTTGATTTCGTCCACCACGATCGTGTTGTGATATTTGGATACTTCTAAATACAGTAAATAGACATACGTTCTGGTTAGAGGCTTAAGCGATTCTCGCTTTTCATTTATTTAATAAGATCAAGGGAAAATATCAGAACAGTCAGCGGGTTTTTACGTCATAAAAGGAGGCCGACAATCATTGTTAGGTAAAACGACAGCTATAGAACTAGGAGTGTTATTCCTGGGACTACCAAGCACGCATGGTATAAAAGCGATCGAGGACGGGAGAAAACAGCCTTTTCCGAAGATAAATGGAGTAGAGGTAAAAATACCTATAGACCGGGATGTGCAACCGATTTGCCAGCACCCGAGAAGACCGCCAATAGCCCTGTTGACAAAAATCGAGGAGAAAATCAAAGACCTGTTAGAGAAAGATATTATCGAGCCAGTAGAGGGAGGATGTGAATGGGTATCCCCTTTAGTCCCAATCATTAAGGATAATGGCGATTTGCGCCTATGTGTTGATATGCGTAGAGCAAATAAGGCCATAATGAGGGAGCGACATTTAATGCCAACAATAGAAGATTTTTTGCCACGATTCACCACGGCTAAAATATTCAGCCGTCTGGACATTAAGGAAGCATTCCATCAGGTGCAGCTGCATGAGAATAGTAGATACATTACAACTTTTATTACACACATCGGATTGTTCCGATATAAAAGATTGATGTTTGGAATTGTGATAGCGCCGGAAGTTTTCCAGCGCATAATGGAACAGATTTTGGCTAAATTTAGCAAGAATGTAGTGAATTACATTGACGATATATTAGTCTACGCAGAATCGGAAGCAGAACACGAAAGAGTGTTAGATGATGTGTTGAGAGTGCTCAAAGACAAAGGCATTTTACTGAACGAAGAGAAATGTCTCTTCAGGGTTTCGGTGGTTGAATTCCCCGGTAACATTTTAGAACGAAATTAGACCTTAATAGACCATAACTCGACGGTCCCTTAGTCGGTGCTTTAGAAGATCTTAATAGGCCAAAACCGCAACGTTACGTATGTTACGCTACCATTTTTTCGATAACGGCAAATTCAAAATTTTAGCGTTGAGCCCATTAGCACAGGGTGGTCCATTCAAATACAGGGTGGCTATTCATTTCGGATGTCGCATTCGATTTCGAAATTAAATTTTCATTTCAAATTTGTTTTCGGAAACCGTTATGTAAAGCATTATTTTATTAAATTATTAATATTACAAATTTTACATATTATCGCGTACTATTACTTGCATTATTACATGAACTTACAAAACTAAGTTTTATCCTATCATGGTGTAATGCTTGGTCTGCCATTCTGTTTTCTACCGATGACATGCGAATGAAAATATCATTTCCTTTCACGTAAGCTTGTGTATCAGTGTTCCCTGAAATCGAAAGCAATATTGAAAATAAGTTTTAAATAATTTGAGCAGCGAAATTTCTAATACTATACCAGTAAGTGTGTGCGGCTAGTTGCTGAGTTGTTGTAATAAGTTGTAACGAAGTAAGTAGTTCCGTCATGTATGTTCCAGAGGAAAACCAAATCGAGCAAGAAAATGTTCTGTTAGGCGATTTCGTAACTGCTTTACAGCTTCCTTCAACATCCAAGAATGTACGTGTAGTGCGACGTCCGCAACACCGCGAGTTGGCAATCCATTGCCGAGGCATTGCGGGCCAAGGAGGTGCAGGCAGCTCCTGCTAAGACGGAGATGACCATCATATCCAGTCTGAAGCGACCTCCGGATGCGTCGATCAACGTGGGTGGTACGGTCGTGCGATTCTCACGCACCATTCGCCATCTTGCTGTGAGGATCCACGACCACTTTTCGTGGCTCCCACACGTTCAATCGGTGACGGAGAAAGCGAAGCGAGTGGTACAGGCAGTTACACATCTGATGCCAAACCATGGAGGGCCCAGGACAGCACAGTCTCGTCTCCTGGCATTAGTAGCGGAAAGCGTTATGCGCTATGCATCTCCGGTTTGGCACGAGGCCACTCGCATAAAGAAGTGTCGCCGACTTCTGGAACGTGTTCAACCACTCGCGGCGATTCTAGTGGCCCGTTCGTTCCGGACAGTGAGGTACGAGGTGGCGGTGTTACTCGCTGGTATTGTACCGATCTACCGGATCATTGAGGAGGACGCTAGGGTCTACCATTGACTCAACGAGGAGCATCGCTCGTCATCGAGGAACACCATGCGGCACGATGAGCGGCAGCATAGCATTGCCGACTGGCAATCGGCGTGGGATACGGATGCCGCCAACGAGGGTGCGAGCAGATTCACCTGCTGGGCACATCGAGTTATCCAGGATGTGGGATGCTGGCAATCGCGGAAGCATGGAGACGTGATCTTCCATCTGGCGCAGGTTCTTTCCGGCCCTGAATTTTTCCGTGAATATCTATATATTATGGGGTTCACGTCGTCCCCGGATTGCCAGCGGTGCCCCCCCCGGGGGTCCCGGAGTCTGCGGAACATGCTGTGTTCGAGTGTCCGCGGTTCGCTGGCATCCGAGTGCAGCTGCTTGGCGAGGGCTCCTCTGATCCTGTCTCACTGGACAACCTGGTCCACCACATGATTCAGAGCCAACAAAATTGGAGCCAAGTGTGTGAGGCCGTCAAAAGCATAACTTCTGCGCTGCAAAGTGAATGGGACGATGAGAGAGCCAGACTCACCACAAAAGACAGCTTGCCGAATACAGCCCATGTTCCTGATCGGGATGCGATTCGACGAGCAAGGAACGATCGGCGGAATGAGGCCAGGCGGCGACAGCGAGCAAACGCTCGGGAACAGCGGAGAGGTGGGCAGCTTCCTTCGACATCTCCTTCGCCAGTGATGGCTGAACAACGAGCTGCCAATCGGAATCGGCGTAGACGACACCCTTTCGTCGATAGCCCGCGTCAACAGCTGCGGTTAACCAACAGCGGCAGAATCAATGTTGGACGTCCAATACCGACGATTCTCCTGTGCTGGAGCGCGCTGGGGGCTTCGATCCGGCTGAGGAAGCAGCAGCTACCGAAGTTGAGTTTGCCTCTCGTTGATGTGGTAATGAAAGAATTACATCGTGTTAACGTAGCAGGCCCAAAGGGGCTCGTAATGTGACTCTACAAAAAAATATATAGAAGGAAAAAAGATAAATAGAAGAGATAAATTACAGTTGAAGGTGCGATATGCACGTGGTAGGCCCCCTCCATCATATAATCCCTCGTTGGTGTGTAGGAAGAACGGGGAAGGGAAATTTTACGTTCGACGTGTCAAATATGCGGATCAGCGTTCCCCGGTCGCTCGCCGTTGCCAGCCGTGTGCCCTGCAAGTTCAGCGCAATGCAGCTAATGGCCGTTTCGTGCGTAATTATATCATGCGGCGCTTTTTCGGTGTTGACCAGATCCACTATCTGCCCGTGCTGCCACGTGCCCGGTACGCCGACCGGGAAAAGCGAGCAGCGATTTGGTGCTGTTCGGACAGAGCACGCACAGACCCTGCGGGTTTTTGGCGGTTTCAAACACATGAAGCTGTGTTAGTGTCTGTGTGAAGGCGTACACTTTGATGATTCCTTCCAGCACTACCACGATGCGGTCCCGCCGAAGCCTTACTCCTTTGACGGGGGCATTGAAATCAAGCGAGATTGCCGGCGTCTTCTTAAGATCGTCCCAAACGAGCACTTTGTTCGGTGGGTATAGTGGTCGCAGTCCTCCACCAACCAGGGCCAGATAGTTGCAGCGAAACAACATCTCTACGTAGGCGACACCACCATCGGGCAACTTTTGCCGCTCCTTCTCCTTAGGCGGGTCACTACTGTACACCCGGAAGCCATTGTCGGTGGCGCAGGCGAAACAACCTGTAGGCGGAAATATCGACAGTCCAAATTACTGTACGTTGATTGAGTTCCTGCAACGAAAGATGAGAACGTTAGAATCGATATCCATGAACCACCAGACAACGAGGGAAACTACTCACCATAATTTTGTACGACGAGCCCCCCAGCACCTTTCTTCCTGCTCAACCATGGCGAGCAGTTCCAAAGGGTGCCCACATTGCCATCATGAACATGCCTTAAGTAGTTGCTACAAGTTTTGCCGTCTTCCTCTGTCTGAACGCATTCAGATAGCCATCGAGAAGAAGGTTTGTCGTAATTGCTTGAGGAAAGGCCACATGGTAAGGGATTGCGCTTCATCGTCCAGGTGCAAACATTGTGGTGAGAGACATCATTCTCTTTTGCATCGTGCGTCTGCAGTTGGTACTGAACCAAGATTCGCTTCGACGGAAGCACCTGAACCAGCGTTGCCAGATGACCGTCGACACACGCAGTCGCTTAACGTAACCAAGTATACTATGCCATCGGAGGAAGTGTTTCTGCTAACGGTGCGACTGAGCATAGTGGATGCAGATGGGAGAGAACATTCGGTGCGCGCACTGCTAGACAGTGCTTCACAACCAAACCTCATGACGGAGAGGCTTGCAAGGCTGCTGCAGCTACCACGGTGTGCTTCTAACGTCAAGATATTGGGAGCTGGAAGGACATCTCGTGACGTTCGTGAGTCGGTGTTTGCGGGGATCCGTTCGAAGAGGCAACAAATTGCTTGTGGTGTTCAGTTCCTGGTGATGGACAAGCTGACATCAAATTTGCCTTCAGAGACTGTAAGCGTAAGTCACTGGTGCATACCGAAGGGTCTCGAGCTGGCCCTTTCTTGATGCTTTATGCCGGTAAGGAGCAGTAAGGAGCGTACGTGCCAATGAATCCAAATCTTCAATGGATCGATCCTGCATCGTGATGCCGCTCCGTACATAAGTTCCGAAGAGGATTATCGATGCAGCAACGTATTTGTGCCGACGATGGTACTTCACATGAGCCGCCACACAGCTTCCGTACATTTTGTTGGTTTGCTTTGGTTCACACAAGCCTAAAACATAAAGCACAAACACACAGCAACAAAAGAAAAAACAGCAGCCATACTTACCTCAAGAACACCTAAAACCACCAACACCAAGCGCATTTAGTTTTGAAAATGGCTTGCAACAATTCTTAGCCAATCACATAATCACATTAATGCAAAATTCACTGCATTGGTATGCTTTAATTACATTATAAACCTCTTTTAATTCCACGACAAAACGATGCAACGCAGAAGCATCGGCAAAACCAAAACAAACAAATAGCTGACAGCTGCGAACGCCGTCCCCTTTGTGTTCCACCACACTTCATCATCATGTTGAAGTTCACGCTTCGTGTTGTTTGGCCAACGCTTCGAAAACGGTAAAAAAAACGCATAAAAACCACTGTGATGCTCCATGGGTAACGCTTCACCCAGTGAAAAAACGACAACACTAGAAACAACAAACTGGGAAGCTGTCACCACAAAAAACGTAAACATACTCCTCGCCTTGATGTATCATGTACATCAACCTAACACAGATCTGTCACAAAACGCGTGGTTTCTTTTAACATAGACGATGCACGGTGAACAATAAATCGACAAACTAAACGAACATTTTGACTACTAAGTGGCTGCTACAATTTCATCGCTTCTCTCTTCTACTGGCAACGGACATATCTTCGCAATGGGACGCTTAATTAAACCTTTCATGCTACGCAACGTTACTACTCTCACCAGCCCGTCTGGACCGGGGTGCACTTCTACTACACGTGCTAACGGCCAACGAGAAGTAGCCAGCAGTTCATTTTTCACGATAACCATCCGACCAGGTTGAATATTGTCGGCTTGCCGGGCAATGCGTGGGTCCTTCTGCAGCTCTTGTAAGTATTCCCTTTGCCAGTGTTTCCAAAATTTCTGCACCAACAATTGTAGCTTCGCCAAGTGTTCGTGTGAGTTAGTGTGTGCGATCGTCATGTCCGGGTCCGGTAGTGCCACCAACGAGGAGCCTTTTAAAAAATGAGACGGTGTTAGTGCGGCTAAATCATTGGGATCTTCGGTAAGCGGTAGCAGCGGACGCGAGTTCATAGCTGCCTCGATCTGGTGCAGCACGGTGTAATAACCCTCGAAAGAGAGTCGCGTGCTTCCAAGGTGACGAAACAGGTGACGCTTGGCAGTCTTCACCGCAGCTTCCCAAAGGCCGCCAAAGTGAGGAGCTCTCGGTGGGATCATGTGCCAAGAGATTCCCTGATCCGCGCACGATGATGCAATGATGCTCTGCCCTGCCTCACTCTTCAACATTGCGAATAGCTCTCGCAGCTCGTTCCTAGCTCCCTCGAAGTTTTTTCCATTGTCCGAATGGAGATGAACCGGAACACCTCTCCTCGCCGTGAACCTCCGTAAAGCCGCCAGAAAACCTTCGGTTGAAAGGTCTCCAACCAGCGCTAGATGCACTGCCTTGGTTGCGAAGCACACGAAGACACACAGGTATGCCTTTAATGCTGCTGCTCACCTATGCGCAGGTTTAAGGTACAGCGGACCTGCATAATCAACCCCGGTAACAGCAAAGGGTCGACTGGGCAATATTCTGGCAGCAGGAAGCTGACCTGTGTGCTGCTCGGCAACGGTAGGCTGATGTCGGATACACCTTATGCAGTTTCGCACCACGCTCTTCACGAGCGCTCTCCCGTTCAACGGCCAAAACTTCTCCCGTATGACGCTCAATAGTAAGCGTCCTCCTCCGTGAAGCAGCATCTTGTGATGATTCTCTGCAATCATCGAAGCCCATGGATGGCCCTTCGGCAGTAACGCGGGATGCTTCGACTGATACGGCAGCTGGGATAGATTCAGTCGACCGCCAACTCTGATGATGCCTTTTTTGTCCAGAAACGGGGTAAGTCTTTTCAATGCCGACTGTTTTCTGACCCGTTTTCCTTCTTGCAGATCGCGCAGCTCCTCAGCAAACGATTCACGCTGCGCCAGCCGCGTTAAGGCATCCACGGCTGCTGCTCGTTCATGCACGTTGAGCGACTTAGCGGATGCAACACCTTTCGCCTGAGCGCTACTTTCGCTGGATCGCAAAACTCTCCGTCCTCTTAGTCGCCTTAACTGCGGAAGCATGCCAATGAATCGCATACAATAGCCGATTACGTTTACAAGGCGAGTATACGACGACCAACGCCGGAACAATTCATTGTGGCATACTGTAACTGCAGCAACTAACTCCTTTCTCTCTTGTTCCACTTCAAGATTGCTGGCTGGATTAGAGATGGGCCAAGCTTCCTGCGATTGATCCAGCCAAATTGGACCATGCCTCCATGCTCGACTGCTGTTGAATTCGGGAACAGTCATTCCTCTCGAAACCAAATCAGCCGGATTTTCAACACCAGCTATGTGTCTCCACTTGGCATCACCAGAAAAGTGCTGGATTTCCGCTACACGGTTGGCCACAAAGGTTTTCCACGAGTTCGGTGGCGCCTTAATCCAATGCATGCAGATGGCCGAGTCCGTCCAAAACCACGAGGCATTTACGGCTACATCAATGGCATGCTTTATGCGGTGATGCAAGTGAACAGCTAGCACACAGGCACATAGCTCCAATCGAGCAATCGTCAGCTTCTTCAACGGTGCAACTTTGCTCTTCGATGCCAACAGCATGACGCGAACACTCCCAGCCTCTTCACACCGCACATAGGTGCACGCACCGTACGCTACTGAAGAAGCGTCTGCAAATGTGTGTAGCTCGATTCTCCGAGCCTCCGGAAGCAATACGTATCTCTCCATGCGATACTGAGATAGAGAGTGTAACTCTTGCTGCAACTGCTTCCACTTCCAAACGATGTCTTCTGGTAGGGAATCATCCCAATCGCGCGACGACACCCATATCTCCTGCATAATCATTTTGGCACGAATGATTATCGGCGCTATCATCCCCAACGGATCGTACATTTTTGCGATAGCGGATAGCACAGATCGCTTGGTTGTAACGCTATCGTCTTGCTGGCACACACCTTCAAACACCAGCCAATCACCAGCAGGTACCCAGCTAATGCCAAGTGTCTTCACGGCTTCGTGGGAAGCAAAGCCCATCTTGAATGTGGATCCAACTTGCGTTTCATCCAGCCCTTGTAGCACCTCCGCACAATTCGACGTCCACTTGCGAAGCTCGAATCCACCCTTCTGTAGCAGCTCCGTCAACTCGGTTTGCAACAAGATAGCCTCTGCAACAGATCGTGCTCCTCCGATGTAATCATCGACATACAAATTCTTGCGAAGTGCGACACCCGCACGTGGGTATGCATCACCTTCATCATCCGCCAGCTGGATCAGTGCACGCGTAGCAAGGAACGATGAAGGGGCGAGACCATATGTCACGGTATTGAGCTGGTAGGTCTGTACTGGCTGTTGCGGCGAAAAGTGAAACAGGATTCGCACCAAGGGACGATCGTCAGGATGAAGCAATATTTGACGGTACACCTTTGCTATGTCACCGACTAATGCCACCCGATACGTGCGAAATCGCAACAGCTGGTCTAATAGATCGTCCTGAACCACTGGGCCTACACACAGAGCATCGTTCAAAGAATAACCAGTAGTGGACGAACCGTCAAACACGACTCTGATCTTTGTTGTGGTGCTGGATTCCTTGAAAACGGGATGGTATGGCAAATAATACGATTCGGCGGGTTCCGTATCTTCATGCTGAATCAGACTCATGTGCCCGAGCTCAAGGTACTCCTTCATAAACGCATGATACTCTTCTTTCAATGTAGCATTACTAAGGAATCTTTTCTCCAACAGATCATATCTACGTTTTGCGCTCACCTTCGAAGCACCCAGCCTGGCGCCGAAATCGGGATGACGCGGCAAGCGAACGATGTAGCGTCCATTCTCATTTCTGGTCGTGGTGTCGCGGAAAACCTGCTCACATTTCCGCTCCTCAGGAGAATAGCCATCCTTCATCACTAATGATTCTGTCCTCCAGAATCGTTCGATGCTTTCCTCCAACGACATCATACAAACGTTGGAGCTTGATGCCTGTGGTTCTGGGCAATGTAACGCAGCAGAACCAGCAACAATCCAACCAAACACACTATCGATCAGCACCGGCAGCTCATCTCCCAAGTGAACCCTGGCTGCACTAGGAAAGAATGAAAAATAGTGCTTCACGCCTATCACTAAGTCAACCCCCGTAACATTCGTAGCGCTAATGGACCAGATTTGCGCTCACCTTCGAAGCACCCAGCCTGGCGCCGAAATCGGGATGACGCGGCAAGCGAACGATGTAGCGTCCATTCTCATTTCTGGTCGTGGTGTCGCGGAAAACCTGCTCACATTTCCGCTCCTCAGGAGAATAGCCATCCTTCATCACTAATGATTCTGTCCTCCAGAATCGTTCGATGCTTTCCTCCAACGACATCATGCAAACGTTGGAGCTTGATGCCTGTGGTTCTGGGCAATGCAACGCAGCAGAACCAGCAACAATCCAACCAAACACACTATCGATCAGCACCGGCAGCTCATCTCCCAAGTGAACCCTGGCTGCACTAGGAAAGAAGGAAAAATAGTGCTTCACGCCTATCACTAAGTCAATCGGTTGAGATGTGTTGAATTCCGGATCAGCCAGCTCGAGACCCTTCGGTATGCACCAGTGACTTACGCTTACAGTCTCTGAAGGCAAATTTGATGTCAGCTTGTCCATCACCAGGAACTGAACACCACAAGCAAATTGTTGCCTCTTCGAACGGATCTCCGCAAACACCGACTCACGAACGTCACGAGACGTCTTTCCAGCTCCCAATATCCTGACGTTAGAAGCACACCGTGGTAGCTGCAGCAGCCTTGCAAGCCTCTCCGTCATGAGGTTTGGTTGTGAAGCACTGTCTAGCAGTGCGCGCACCGACTGTTCTCTCCCATCTGCATCCACCACGTTCAGTCGCACCGTTAGCATAAATACTTCCTCCGATCGCATAGGATAGTTGGTTACGTTAAGCGACTGCGTGTGTCGACGGTCATCTGGCAACGCTGGTTCAGGTGCTTCCGTCGAAGCGAATCTTGGTTCAGTACCAACTGCAGACGCACGATGCAAAAGAGAATGATGTCTCTCACCACAATGTTTGCACCTGGACGATGAAGCGCAATCCCTTACCATGTGGCCTTTCCTCAAGCAATTACGACAAACCTTCTTCTCGATGGCTATCTGAATGCGTTCAGACAGAGGAAGACGGCAAAACTTGTAGCAACTACTTAAGGCATGTTCATGATGGCAATGTGGGCACCCTTTGGAACTGCTCGCCATGGTTGAGCAGGAAGAAAGGCGATGGGGGGCTCGTCGTACAAAATTAGGGTGAGTAGTTTCCCTCGTTGTCTGGTGGTTCATGGATATCGATTCTAACGTTCTCATCTTTCGTTGCAGGAACTCAATCAACGTACAGTAATTTGGACTGTCGAGTGTGGAAGCATAATCTTCCCAAGTACGCAGAGTTTCATCAGGAAGCTTAGTTCACAGAACGTATTCAAGCATGGTGCTCCATTGTGCTGTTGGCTCACCCAACTGATGCAGCATTTTCACATGACGATCGAAATCATCAACGAGTCTGTGGAGCGATGAGTTTGACTCTTTGGACACCTTCACGATGTTGAACATTGCCTGAAGATGCCGTTTCTTCTGTAGATATTCATTGGCATATCTGTCCACCAATGATTTCCAGGCAATGTTATAATTCGAAGCACATAACGGAATCGATTCCAAAAGCTTTGCAGCTTCTCCTTTTAAAGCTGCACGTAGATAATGGAACTTTTGAATGATGAGCACTTCGTCGTTGTTGTGGATTAGTGCTTCGAATGTATCACGAAAAGTTGACCACTGCATTTCGTTTCCATCAAACTCCGGCAGCGAAATTGTTGGTAGTCTCACACCAGATGCAGCAACGGTCGATGACGCGGGAACAGCATTATGCGATGGCCGCGATAACGCCTGCAGGCTGGCCCTCGCGGCCATTAAGGCGTCCTCAGTCGTGGCGCGAAAATGGTTTTCCATAGCGCGCGCTTCGGGTGCTGCTCTATCTTCGATCAACTGCTGCACTGTATCGAACTCAGCAGCTACACGTTCGGTGTCGGAGATGAATAAGCCAAGCTTAAACTCATCTCGCTCAGGAACAAAATTAGCGGCAAATGCAATAACTCGTTGTATTTTTTCTTCTAGGGTCTTCCGTCTGGACAGCAAATTAGCAGCGTTAGCCATAGCGGTCGCGTAATGGCAGTCTCAGCGATGGCAGTTAGCGATGGCAGTCAGCGATGGCGCGAAAACTCAGGACACTCAGGAGCACGACACAAATTTCACGAATGTTTTCTATCAACCGGTTTCGCGATCACAATCAAACGAATACCAAACAAATGTTCAACAATCAGTCACGTTACAACAGAAAAATACACACTGGACGACGAATTTCAACACGAAACTGTTCGTCGTCTATGTTCAGTAACGAAGTGACGCCAAGCCAACAGTGTGATTACACGCAGCAATAATCACGAAAAACAAACAGACAATTTGACTTCACAACACCAATCCTGGTCACGGCACCAAATTTTCGTGATCGGCCCTACGTTGTGATATTTTTTGCAGTGATCAGTGAAGGAAACGCTAATTCGCGGTTCAGGGTGACCGTTAGGCGTGCGTGTATTCTGCTTGGGTTCTTGATTGACACTAACACGGTTTTCTTATCCAACGCTCAACGGTCCTTATACTAACACATGCATACATTCAAAATTAAACGCTAACAACGACGCTAACGCTGAAAAAACGACAACACTAGAAACAACAAACTGTGAAGCTGTCACCATAAAAAACGTAAACACCTGGTTCAACTTGACCTGCGCTATTTGCTCCAGCCTGATTTCCAACTCCTTTCGACACTGCTCCCACAATTTATTACCTAATTTGGAAACTTTGTTACTAGTTTTTGCTCGTTTGGATTGTTCCATCTCTAAATTTTGAACGAAAAACTTGAAAAATCACACAATTTATCGAATGATACAAATTATAACCGCCAAAACGTATGCACAACGTTGAAAAAAAACAAATCAAAATGCAAACATTCGAACAGCTGTGCCCCCCTCGCACTGTCGCTCTTCGCTTCTTCTTCCGTTTGTCCATCCACTGTGCGTCAATTCTTCATATTTCATTGTTTTTCCCGGTATCTTCCACCATTTCTTCAAAATTTGACAGCTTCTGAGGACTGGGATGTTCTAACAGTGCTAGTGTTTTATCTGCATATATACACTGAAAAATTAAAGACCCGCACATTCAGTCAATAGAACCGGAAAATAGTAAAAACAACATTATCTTTTGTTGGATACCAATTTACATCGGAATTACAGGCAATGAAAAAGCAGATAGACTCGCCAATCAAGGCCGAAACTCAACAGAAATAAATACACACCCCTTATCCAGGAGGGACGCAATGAAAAAGTGTAACAACGAGCTCACTAATTAAAAATCTTGGCAGCAAACATGGCTAGAGAACATATCAAATAAGCTAATATGCACAAAAATGTCTACATCACCTTGGCCCGATCTCCAAAATAGTAACGATCATATCAAGGTTTACAATCGGTCACACTCACTTAACCCACAATTACTTATTTTCTAAAGAGTCTCCACCAATCTGCGGATTCTGTGGTACACAAACCACAGTTCGACATATAATACGGGGACAATAAATTTAAAAAAATCATAAGCCTCCCGGCCACGAGAGCTGAACAACTTTTTCAAACGAAAAAATGAGTTTTGTGAACACAATGAGAAGTGTCGCATATTTTGTCAAATACTGTAACTGTGCATGTTTGTTTACATTTTGATTTGTCAAAAAAATTTCAACTTTTTTTCAACCCCTTTTTCGTGGACCTTCTAAATTTCTTGAAAAACTTTTTCAACACTCAAACCTTGAAAAAATGAGTGACGAAAAAGTTTTTCAGCTCTCGTGACCGGGAGGCTATATAATTTAAAAACGGTAAATCTACTCTGAAAAATCTACTGATATTCCACAGTAATGCAATAATTACAGATGAGAGACGAAAACGGCCCAAGAAACCCAAAATTTCTAAAAAAAAATACAAACAACAACAACTTGCAATAGCCACTTTGGTAAAGGCTTTCATGTTTCCAATATTTATTAAATACAATGAATACAACATATTTTTAATTGCACCGCCGCATACTCTATCATTTCAAATAAACGTTTCATTACTCTTTTTGCATGTTCCTCGTTATAAGCCAAATAGTTCAAAAATCCTGAGAAACATTTCCCGTATAAAAGGCGTACACGGGTCGAGAACTTGAAATATTTCGCAAATTTCAACACTGAACACCGGGACCGTACGGGTGGATCGGTACATGTACCTGGGAAAATGCATGAGAGTAACAGAGAAGTCATATCAGACACATATTACTCGCACAAGAGTGTAAAGCGGTGGCTAGACTAAAGTTGAGGCAAGCGCGATCCAATAGCGAAAGCTGTCAAATTTCGCGCTCCTGACTTCGCGCCTCGATCCTGCATTGCAGCAAAAATGGAAGCGCGAACGCTGATACAGTTTGAATAATTCGTTATTCGCAACTTTAA
>KZ064004.1:0-19120 GCA_002091835.1 Anopheles maculatus | reverse complement strand
GTCGTGTTGGAAATGGTCGAATTCCCTGTGTCGGGCGTACCGCATTCCGAAGTGTCAACGATGCTTGCTTGGGCCGCCTGTCCGTATAGATCGATCACACCGTACACCTTCTCCGGGACGTTTGTTGCCGCCGGACCCTGATCGATCCCGTTCACCCAGAAGTGTAGCGTACCGTCGTCCTTCCGCACCACACCAACCCGATCGCCTACCTGCAACCGGTCCAGATTCTGTCCGTACTGTTCGATCACGGTCATGCCGTTGTGCATGACCCCGTTCCCCGTCATCATCCACGTGCCCGTCCGGACGTTTGTCATCGTGAAGGGGAAGTCCAGTTCGGTGGGGCTGTGCGTCGTAACGCCCATCTCGATCGATCCAGCCCACTTGGTGACGACGCGCTCCAGCCGCACCTGGAACAGTTCATTCGGGCGCAGTGGCCGACGCGTCAGCACAACACCATTGTTGAAATCGTCCGACGCGTTCGGGCGCAGTGCAGTGCGGCCACTGTGCGTGACACTCGCGTGCGAACCGCACATCTGGTGAAACAGCAAGCGATCGAGCAGCAGCGTGGACGCCGAACCGACACAATCCGCTTCCGATGGGCTACCGTTGGCTGTGGTTCCGGTGTGCGGTATGCTGCTCAACGGGAGCTCCTGTATCTGTGCCGGCATGCTGAGGAGATGGTTGCGCCGTGTGACGAGATTACGCTGCTCACGCTCGTCACGGTCCACGATCGTTACCTTGATCGTCATCCCGTACAGATCTATTACGCCCCACAGCGTTTGTGCGACCCGGGTCGCCGCTACACCCTGATCGCGTCCGTTAATGTAGTAGTGAAGATTTCCGTTCGATTTCCGCATCATACCCACCCGATCGCCTTCGCGCAGCTCGTCCAAATTGAACTCGCCGTACTCGCGGCGCGTTCCTTTACCGTTCGTGAGTATTCCGCACCCGGACATCATGATCGTTCCGCTGCGCAGATTGGTCATTGTCGCGGGGAATTGTAGCGCCGAAGGGCAGTGTGTCGTTACGCCTACCTCGATCGAACCGGACCACTTATCCACTAGTCGATCGATGCGAATCTCAAACAGCTCATTGTCCCATAGTGGGCGATGCGTCATTACTACACCGTTGTTAAACTCGTCCAGCGGTCGCCGACGCTCAGCCGTACGACAGTTGGAGCTCAACTTCACCAACGATCCGCAGCGTGTGTGAAAGCGTAACTTATCGCTCGGATCGGACGTTCCCTCCGTGCAGGACGTAATGGCGGAGCTGGATGACGTTGCTGCTGCAACCACGGTGGTGTTGGTGGTTGCCGTCGCTCCATTTACGGACATTTCCACCGACATCGGTAGGTCGATATTTTGCGAGATTTGTGGCGATGCGCTTACGTCTTCGGAGGACGTACATGCACCGTACTCTCCGGGAAGATCCGCCAGCTGACCGGAAGTTATCGTAACCTGCACACATTTGCCGTACAGATTGACCAGCGCGTACACCTGCCGGGGAATGTCTCGGGCGGCCACGCCTTGCGGTTCTCCGTTTACGTAGAATACCAACTCACCGCGAGCAGTTCGCTGCACACCGACCCGATCACCTTCGCCCAGCTTTTCCAAATCGAGCCCGTACGATTCGACCAGCAGCAGACCATCGTTCAGTACGGAAATGCCCGACATTACCCAGGTAGTGTTGCGCAGCTTCATTGCACACGGGGGCAATTCGGTCGATTCGGGGTTGACCGTCGTGATGCCAATTTCGATGCTTCCGCTCCACGCTTGTATCTGTCGGGATATAGAACTTCTAATAGGAAACATCGGCTAGATAACAATCCCACCTTCCATCGCATACCTTCTCATCGATTCGCACCTCAAACAGGACATCGTCCTGCAGGGGTTCGGCACTCAGCACCAATCCATGGTTAAATTCGCTCACATTTCGCATTGCCGTGCGGTTCCCATTCGTCAGCGTAATCCGTTTGCCGCACCGGCGATGAAACACGGTCGAAGACATATTCGCCAACCCGGACAACACGGGTACGAGCAAACTGGCCAATTTTAAACACTCCTTTGTAGCAACACCATTTGGAAAATTGGACTGGAAAACTTTTGACAGCTATGCGCCACCCCGTCTGCGTGTGTGTGTGTGTGGGTGAGTGTGTGTGTGTGTGGTGGGCTGGAAAAATCGATACCGCGTGATGACGTCACAGAACAGGAGACGCTACAGCTTGACGTTGGCTAAAAACAATCTACTTGCGTGGATAACAAAACGGAACAGCTGATTTTTGTTGACAAACAACGTGCCAACGAACGGCACGGGGTACGGGAATTGCGGAAGCTGTATTCGATCTACAAGACACGGTGTGGAGCTTTGACCGTTCTTGTTTAATTTCAACGATAGAACGATTTTTTCTGTGAATTTACATATCATTTGTTTCGCTTGATGTAGTATGTAGTGAGATTGAATCAAATTGAATTAAATTCATGTATTGATACGCCATTATTTCTTCTCACGATTTAGGCCTACACAACCCTTTTATTTCTTGTATTTGCACTAGGTTCTGCTGCTGTTAACCACCAACCGATAATCGTTTGTTCCATTTTCCACTGCAGTTGCAAGAAAATTGGAATTCCGTGTTTTTCCCCACAGCTAGAAACGCAAACGCTTGCCGAAATGCTTGACAACTGTCAAACTGTTGACGTTACTGCCGTTCTGCGCGTACGTGCTCCTGTCAATAATGGTTCAAATCGAATGCACAACGGTTATTGGCGCCTCTTCCAAAGCCAAGCACACACGCATTTGCAATCGGTTTGTTTATGTGTGTCAATGTAAGCGCTTTTGCTTTTTTGTGCGTACCGTAGTGAGTGTTTCAATTGTAAAACGGCGTAAAACATAAACTTGTGATAAATCATCGTGAAAACGGACAACAGTAAAGCATAGATTGATCCATAATTGAAGCCATTTTCCATTTAAACGGAAGCCACATTTTATTGTATTGTGCGGAACGGTGTTGCAGGAGAAACAAGATGTCAGCTCAGAACTTCTACGTCGAAGATTCGGCGGAAGAAGATTCCTTCAGGGGTAAGTGTGATCGCGTGAACGTTCTATTGTGAGTGCTAAATGTGAGTTTTGTATTTCCCGCATCTAACAGGGGACCAATCATTCACTAAGTTCCGGGAAGCTGATTCGATCGTGATCGAAGAAAGTAAGTTCACAGGTGTTCGCCAAGGTGACATCAACTTTTGGAGGTTAGCAAAAAATTACACAAAACCAACATTGTTCCTTTTTCCACAGCCGATTCGGAAGCAACGATTGAATCGTCGGTAGCTAGTGGTGCCAATTCTTCTGCCGCCGCTAGTGCCAATTCTTCTGCCGCCACTAGTGAAGACGAAAACATGGTGCTACAGATGAAGAAACGTCAAAGCAAACGGATGTCCTTGCACCCGAAAGCAGCGGAAACCGAAAGCAGCGATGAAGGTGAGCCGGAAGAGCTGGATAGTACCAATCAGGTGGATCTTACCCTCGAAGACGATGACGACGAAGAGGAGGAGGAGGTTGAGCGTCGCGCATATTCACCCGTGACACGTATGAGCATTCACGGTGTGGCGGTAACGGAAAGCAGCGATGACGACGCAACTGATGTTGAAGACGAACGGCGGGAAAGGGATGAAGAAACTGACAGTGAGGATGAAAACGTTGGAATGCCAGCACGTAAAACCCGCAAAAAGGTGATCATATCGGATGATGAAAGTGTGACGATCGATAAGAAGGAGCACGAATCGTTCGATGCTTCACTACCGACGGTGTGGCGGTAACGGAAAGCAGCGATGACGACGCAACTGATGTTGAAGACGAACGGCGGGAAAGGGATGAAGAAACTGACAGTGAGGATGAAAACGTTGGAATGCCAGCACGTAAAACCCGCAAAAAGGTGATCATATCGGATGATGAAAGTGTGACGATCGATAAGAAGGAGCACGAATCGTTCGATGCTTCACTACCGATGCATCGGTAAAAAGCTTTCCTCATCGCGCATTGGCGAGGAGATTGTTGTAATTGCGGACGGCAAGGATGCGGAACAGCTGCACAGCAGTGACGCGAGTTTAAAGTTGATAGAAAAAACCGAAGAAATACTCACCGTCAGCAGTGGCGACGAAGATGAGGAAGTGTCGTTCCTGGGTGTGGTACAACCGGCCCGGCCATCATCGGGCGTGAAACATCCTCTGCAGCCGAATCTCGTTCAACCGACCATAACGTCGTTTGTGCGGGGCAGTGTTGGCCAGCAGCCGGGTCAGCGTGTGTCGCAGAGCGAGTATGACGCAAAGGTACGCCGCATGGCCGATCTGAAAAGTCAGCTCGTGCTGATCGAGGGCGTGATGAAGAATAGTGCCAAACTGCCGGACAAGGGGGCCGGCTTGGTGCGCCGTTTGGCGGAGATAAAGGGACAAATATTCGAAGTATCGAAGGACATCGAAATGACGCGGGCTACCCCGAGCAGCTAGAAACGCAAACGCTTGCCGAAATGCTTGACAACTGTCAAACTGTTGACGTTACTGCCGTTCTGCGCGTACGTGCTCCTGTCAATAATGGTTCAAATCGAATGCACAACGGTTATTGGCGCCTCTTCCAAAGCCAAGCACACACGCATTTGCAATCGGTTTGTTTATGTGTGTCAATGTAAGCGCTTTTGCTTTTTTGTGCGTACCGTAGTGAGTGTTTCAATTGTAAAACGGCGTAAAACATAAACTTGTGATAAATCATCGTGAAAACGGACAACAGTAAAGCATAGATTGATCCATAATTGAAGCCATTTTCCATTTAAACGGAAGCCACATTTTATTGTATTGTGCGGAACGGTGTTGCAGGAGAAACAAGATGTCAGCTCAGAACTTCTACGTCGAAGATTCGGCGGAAGAAGATTCCTTCAGGGGTAAGTGTGATCGCGTGAACGTTCTATTGTGAGTGCTAAATGTGAGTTTTGTATTTCCCGCATCTAACAGGGGACCAATCATTCACTAAGTTCCGGGAAGCTGATTCGATCGTGATCGAAGAAAGTAAGTTCACAGGTGTTCGCCAAGGTGACATCAACTTTTGGAGGTTAGCAAAAAATTACACAAAACCAACATTGTTCCTTTTTCCACAGCCGATTCGGAAGCAACGATTGAATCGTCGGTAGCTAGTGGTGCCAATTCTTCTGCCGCCGCTAGTGCCAATTCTTCTGCCGCCACTAGTGAAGACGAAAACATGGTGCTACAGATGAAGAAACGTCAAAGCAAACGGATGTCCTTGCACCCGAAAGCAGCGGAAACCGAAAGCAGCGATGAAGGTGAGCCGGAAGAGCTGAATAGTACCAATCAGGTGGATCTTACCCTCGAAGACGATGACGACGAAGAGGAGGAGGAGGTTGAGCGTCGCGCATATTCACCCGTGACACGTATGAGCATTCACGGTGTGGCGGTAACGGAAAGCAGCGATGACGACGCAACTGATGTTGAAGACGAACGGCGGGAGAGGGATGAAGAAACTGACAGTGAGGATGAAAACGTTGGAATGCCAGCACGTAAAACCCGCAAAAAGGTGATCATATCGGATGATGAAAGTGTGACGATCGATAAGAAGGAGCACGAATCGTTCGATGCTTCACTACCGATGCGCAGTTACAATGCGGAAGAAGAACGACCGGTTATTGAAAACGAGAAGAGCAATTTATCGTCCTCACTGCAGCGTTACGATGATCAAGATTCGATAAGCACCAAACTTTCCTCGACGCTAAAATCGCACGAAGCGTCCTCACCTGGTCAGAACGACGAACAACGTAATCGGTCACGCACTGATGAACTGTCTTTCCAAGCAGATGGTCGGCAATCGATCGGTGAAAAGCTTTCCTCAACGCACATTGGCGAAGAGATTGTTGTAATTGCGGACGGCAAGGATGCGGAACAGCTGCACAGCAGTGAGTCGGCAATCGATCGGTGAAAAGCTTTCCTCAACGCACATTGGCGAGGAGATTGTTGTAATTGCGGACGGCAAGGATGCGGAACAGCTGCACAGCAGTGACGCGAGTTTAAAGTTGATAGAAAAAACCGAAGAAATACTCACCGTCAGCAGTGGCGACGAAGATGAGGAAGTGTCGTTCCTGGGTGTGGTACAACCGGCCCGGCCATCATCGGGCGTGAAACATCCTCTGCAGCCGAATCTCGTTCAACCGACCATAACGTCGTTTGTGCGGGGCAGTGTTGGCCAGCAGCCGGGTCAGCGTGTGTCGCAGAGCGAGTATGACGCAAAGGTACGCCGCATGGCCGATCTGAAAAGTCAGCTCGTGCTGATCGAGGGCGTGATGAAGAATAGTGCCAAACTGCCGGACAAGGGGGCCGGCTTGGTGCGCCGTTTGGCGGAGATAAAGGGACAAATATTCGAAGTATCGAAGGACATCGAAATGACGCGGGCTACCCCGAGCAAGGGCGTTAAGCGCACGATACAACAAAACTTTGATCTGCCCCACCGTACATCCGTAGAACATTCGCGTGACACTAGCGCGGAATGAGGAAGTGTCGTTCCTGGGTGTGGTACAACCGGCCCGGCCATCATCGGGCGTGAAACATCCTCTGCAGCCGAATCTCGTTCAACCGACCATAACGTCGTTTGTGCGGGGCAGTGTTGGCCAGCAGCCGGGTCAGCGTGTGTCGCAGAGCGAGTATGACGCAAAGGTACGCCGCATGGCCGATCTGAAAAGTCAGCTCGTGCTGATCGAGGGCGTGATGAAGAATAGTGCCAAACTGCCGGACAAGGGGGCCGGCTTGGTGCGCCGTTTGGCGGAGATAAAGGGACAAATATTCGAAGTATCGAAGGACATCGAAATGACGCGGGCTACCCCGAGCAAGGGCATTAAGCGCACGATACAGCAAAACTTTGATCTGCCGCACCGTACATCCGCAGAACATTCGCGTGACACTAGCGCGGATAGCAGTGCCGGCGGCGGCGGCGGTCAGCGGGGTGAATTTATATCGTGGGACACGATCAAGAAAACGACGGATGATATTCAACCGCGGCACACGGGCAGGCAAGGGATCGCAACGTTCGAAAACCAGAAGCTGCTGACGATGGACCGTTTGGCGACTTTGCACAAGTCGATCGAAACGTGTCCCACCGAGGATACGCTAGCCGACCCACCGAAGCTGCTGAAGATCGAGCTGATGGACCATCAGCGGCACGCATTGGCCTGGATGTTGTGGCGCGAAACGCAGAAACCACGCGGTGGCATACTTGCGGACGATATGGGTCTCGGTAAGACGCTGAGCATGATCTCGCTGGTGCTGAAATCGGCCGAGCTGGACCCGGACGGTGAGCAGCTAGATCAGGATGGTGTGTACGGGGTGAACTGGGAGCGCATCATACTGGACGAGGCGCACGTCATCCGCAACCACAAGAGCAACATGTCCGAATCGTGCTGTGGGCTAAAGGGACGGTACCGATGGTTGCTTACCGGTACGCCGATTCAGAACAAGGAGATGGACGTGTACGCGCTGATGAAGTTCCTGCGCTGTACACCGTTCAACGATCTGGTGCATTGGAAGCGATGGATCGACAATAAAACGGCCGGCGGTGCAATGCGGCTCAATACGATCATGAAATCGATCATGCTTCGGCGTACGAAGAAGGAACTGCAGGAGCGTGGCGCCCTCACCAGCCTGCCGAACAAAACGGTCGAGGTGATCGAGGTGCAGCTCGAAAAGGACGAAATGAACGTGTATCAGAAGGTGCTCATGTACTCGAAGAATCTGTTCGCCCAGTTCCTGCACCAGCGGGCCGAGAAGGAGCAAGCGATGAACTACGGGTACGGAAGCAATCGGCCCACCTTTGCCCAGCGCGCTGGCCCCAATCACGCGTTCGATAAGGTGCACCAAAAGCTAAAGAGCATGCACGACCGCCACGACGCAGCGGAAGTCAAGCAGCATCAGATTTTGGTGCTTTTGCTTCGTCTGCGACAGATTTGCTGCCATCCGGGGTTGATCCACGAGATGCTAACCGACGACGATCAGGGCAATCTGGAACTGTCCGAGGGGGACGATGCCTGCCGTGACAGTGAGGTGGATCTGTTGGGGCAACTGAACAAGCTAAAGCTAAACGACGTGATTGCGGAACACGAAGCAAAGCTGGCGAACGTGGGCACCGCCCGGCAGAATGTTTCGCTGAATCTATCGGAAGAGTTTAACCAACCGGAAGGGGTTGTAAAGGCGGCCTCGAAGCTAATGCTTAAATCGAACCCAATCTACCGCATCGATCGGGCTAGTTCGAAGATCGAAAAGACGATGCAGCTGCTGGAGGAGAAAATTTTCAACACCGACGATAAGGCGATCATCGTTTCGCAGTGGACGAGCATGTTGGAGATTTTGGGTACGCATCTGGAGGCGCGCAATGTGGCGTTTGTGTCGCTGACGGGCAAGGTGCCGGTGAAGCTGCGAAACGACATTGTGCTGGCGTTTAACAAACCGTCGGGAAGGGCGAAGGTAAGTGCAGTTTATAGTTCTCTAAAGTAGTGGATACAGTTTTAGTTTTGATTGAACATTTTACGATGTTTTAAGCGCATCTTTAGACATTTGTGTGAATGAAAGCCAGGGTTTACAGAACCCTTAACATTTTTGTACTTATGTACATCAATTTTTCTTTCTATAACAGCCGATGATATGTTAGTTTATTGTAAACAAAATATGTGTTTTTTCCATCACATATGGCACAGTATGGCACGGAAAACCCCAGCAAGCACTATCTTCTTCTTTCATGGCCTAACGACCTCTTAAGGTCATGCCTGCCATTTCTGGCTTACTAGACTAATTGATACCGCATAGTTGGTTAGTCAATCCTCACAATGGGGGAACGGCCCAGATGAGACTTGAACCCCGATTCTGCCGTGTGAAGACCGGCGCCGCTGTCGCATCACCACCGGGCCGCCCCATCTAGCAAGCACTATAAACAAGCTCAAATGTTGTTCACCTGTTGAACGAGCGTTAATCTCCCACAGCAACGTTTATACCGGTTGCTTGGCAACGCGTCCATGTTTACATGTTGTCAATATTCCACAAGGATATCGGTTAAAAATGAAACGGTCTGAGTGCTAAACAATCAGTTCTTGAGTGTCGGTTAAATTAACCAGCAAAAATGTCGAACCGTACGTTTAACCTGCTCTGGACAGGAGCACAAAAAGATCTCGAAAAGCTAGCAGTGAACGATTTCGAATATCAAGCGATCGAAGCACAGCACGACCGAAGCGAAATCCAGGGCCAAGTCTTCGAACTGTACCTGCGCTATCTGGTGATTTCGAACCGCTTGGAAGAGATCTACGATCAGATCGTGCAGCCACAGAAGCGGATACTGATCCGCAAGCTTCTGGACAACTGTCTCGGTCGAATGCTGGAGCTAAAGCACGATCTGGTCATCATCGACATGACGGAGTTCAGCTACAACGATACGATCGTGGAGAAGCTTGGCCTTACGCCGCTCAGCATGGAAGTGAACGTGCCGCGATACTTTCGACGCGAGCGCGAAGAGCAGCTAAACGAACGGAAGAAGTTTATGGACGATATTCTGAAGAAAATCGGTGCCCTCGATGAGGAAGTGGTGGAGGAAGAGTTGAGTGAGCTGGAAGCGATTCGGATCATTCAAACGCACGAACGTGCCCGCCAGGGTAGGCTTAGGGCTCAGTTTATGAAGGAGCTCAAAATATTGAAGGAAAAAGGCAAACCGGACAGTAGTCGCGATAAATCGACGACCGGATTAAATGCTGCGATGAAAATCCAAAAAGTTTGGCGTGGGTACGCCACTCGTCGTCAGACACGCCGGAAGAAGATGGAAGAGATGATACTGATCGGCATGGTGCCGGCACCGGTTACATCGGCTCGGACTGCGGTGGATGAGTTGGAAGATTTAAAGCAATTTCGCTACAAGCAGCAGAAAACGTTTCAGGACGATTACGAACGTTCGTTGGTGCGTGTGAAGGAAGAGATTAGTGTGAAGCAGGGAGCGGCTATGACGGAGGACATTGCGGATGAGATTCGGACGTGGTTTAAGGAGTATCAGAAACGAACCGGACGGTTACCAGACTTCCCATCGGAGGAGGCCGGTGGTTCGAGACATCTGCTTAGTCGCCAGGGAACGGAGAGTGAAATGAGTCGCTCGTCGGTGTTATCGTCGCGGGAATCCAAACTGAAGGGAAGCGGAAAAGAGAAGCTAGCCCAGAAGAAGCCGGGCGAATTATCGCTAGAGGAGGGTCTAGATAAAGCGTTCAAACCGATGCAATCTTCCTTTCTGCCGGAGATCAAGAGTGGCATCGAGGAGTACACGGAAGTTTGGAAAGGTAAGGACGAATCGCAAAATCTCCGCCAAACGTACTACGACGATATGATCTACGAGGAGAAGTACGCCGATGTGGAGGCGGAACTGCGCCGAATTGTGGATGAAATAATGCGCCAGGAGCTGGAACTGTTGCAGATCGCCCTGGAGCGAGATCGCGGTGGAAAGAAGCTGAAGAAAAGCAGCAAGAAGGCACGCCGCAGCGGCAAGAAGGGGAAGAAAAAGAAGGATAAGGATCTAACGCCCGACCGGACGACGGAATCGCTGTTCGAGGAGCTCGTCACGAATGGAATCATCAAGAAGTATCCGGAAACGCCAATTAAAGCGTACGTCGGTGACTTAAGTTATGCCGCCCGTAGTGCCCTGAATCCTTCGCCAGGCGATGTCCGGCAGTTGATCAAGCAGTACTGCATTCTACCGCTCGGTTCCGAGACAATACGCAACTTTGGACCGTGCATCAAATCGTTGCTCATTGCCGGTCCGAAGGGATCGGGCAAGACTTCGCTGGTGCACGCGATCTGCACCGAAACGGGGTCGGTTTTGTTTGACATCAGCCCACCGAACATTGTGGGTAAATATCCGGGTAAATCGGGCCTCATTATGTTGATGCATCTGATCTCGAAGGTGTCCCGGTTGTTGCAACCGTCCGTAATTTACTTTGGCGATGCGGAGAAACCGTTTATGAAGAAGATACCCAAAACGGACCGTACGGATCCGAAGCGTTTGAAGAAGGATCTACCGAAGTTGGTGAAGAACATACAGCCCGAGGATCGGATCATGCTGATCGGCACTTCGGACTGTCCGTGGGAGGCGGATATGAAGCTGATGGTGCAGACGTACCAGCGGTTTGTCTACATTCCACGGCCCGACTATGGGGCGCTGTCGTTTGCGTGGAAGGAACTGCTCAGCCATTACAGTGGTGTGCATCGTCAGTTTGATACGGGTGCGATGGCCAAAATATCCGATGGTTATACGATCGGGTCGGTGGTGCGATGCATTCGGGAGGTGATTACCTGCAAGCGGATGTTGCAGCTCAGGGTACATCCGTTGACGCACTTGGAGTTGATAAATGCGCTGAGGTGAGCGTTGGATTTATTCGGGAAGACGAGCTTAGTCCCTTATTCTTTATTTTAAGTGTATAAAGTTGATTGAATGTTCTCTTTTGCCCCCCCAGTGCCCGTTCTCGATTCAGGGCGCGTCACGGTGCAAAAATCCCTTGGAGGAATTGGTTCGATGTACTTGCTTTAATCTGGAATAAGACCCAATCCGTGTCATTCCGTATAGATAAATAGTCTAGGAGCGATGGGATAATATAGCTAGTTCCAGCATTATAGATCATCCCTGAAATCAGTCTAAAACTAGTGTCAAATTTAAGATTTTCTATAGGGAGCTTCTTCGAAACTGAGACTATCACCGGAACTGCATATATTTGACAAAACATACCTTTATCTTCTCCACCCCAAACAGGACTGGCCCCTCAGCTACACGGTCAAGATCAACGGCACATTCATCGGTGCCGGCGTTGCCTTCGATCTGCTCGAGTTCCTGATGGAAAAGTTTAACTTCACCTACGAGCTGGTAATGCCGGAGCAGAACATTGTCGGCTCGTCGAACGATATGGCCGGCAGTGTGCTTCAACTGTTAGCGAACGGATCGGCCGACATAGCGGTTGCCTTTCTGCCAATCTTGGCCGACGCCCGGCAGCACATCCGCTACTCGACCGGGCTAGACGAGGGCGAATGGATCATGATCATGGTGCGTCCGATGGAATCGGCCAGCGGATCCGGTCTGCTCGCACCCTTCAATCGGGACGTTTGGATACTGATTCTGCTCTCGCTGCTAGCCGTCGGTCCGATTATCTACGGTTTGCTGATACTGCGCCACCGGCTCACCAAGGACAAGGAGCAGATCATCTACAGCTTACCACACTGCGTTTGGTTCGTGTACGGTGCGCTGATGAAGCAGGGCAGTACCCTATCCCCAACGGGCGGTAAGTGAGTCAATTCTGGGCACAGTTTTTTTGCGGGACAGCAACAGGCAATAAGGTCTATTTCTGATCCACCTTCAAGAGAAAGAGACAAGCAAAAGACCATCCGGTACAATAATCAAATATGGCTGATTTGTATCGATTATATCGTACCTTCGAAAGGTCGCAATTTCACGTAAAACACCATCAATATTATAAACTGTAAACAGTGATTACGAAGCACAAGACGACGACTGAAGGTGCGCTTGACCGTTTGAACCTTTTGGCTCGATTGTGCAAGCAAAGATTTGCCGAAGACAAACGATTGCACAGAGGCACGTCGAGCTTTGTGAGCTTGTGTGAGGTGTATGATTATTTTATGATTTTGCCAACACTGACAACAAGAGCACGTACAAGCGTAATTGTGCATTATGAACGTGTCAACACTGTAGTTGTCTATCTCGGATTGATCGAAAGTCAATTTTAAAGCAATATTTCCCTTATTTTCCCGTAGATTCTACCCGCATTCTGTTCGCAAGCTGGTGGATATTCATCACAATCCTAACATCGTTCTACACGGCCAATCTTACCGCTTTTCTAACCCTGTCCAAGTTTACGCTCCCAATCAACAATGCCGAGGACGTACGGCGGAAGGAGAAACAGTTCGTAACAATCCGTGGCGGTGCCGTAGAGTATGCAATCAAAAATGTAAGTAAGCTGATCAATATTCCAGTAGCGAAGAAGTTATAAAGAGATAACCATCGTCACGAGTGTCTCTACACTTTCGATCTTTAATTGGTTCCTCGAACGCACGCCACGAAACCACAGATTGGCGTGTCAGGAGAGGGACTTGGGCCCTTTTCGACGGGGTGCCAAAGTACTCAATTATGTATTGAAGAGTAAACCTATCACGGCAATAACCTTCCAGAAGTCCAATGGTACCCAAAATTACGTTTTGATTAATGATTACCTACACCGGAACATTACTAGTTAATGCCCTTAAACCTCAAGCTTGTCCACCCGTGCAAGTCAGTCATTGGACAGGTGTGAAAACAAATCATTCGGTGGCCGCCCCTTTACGACAAGTCTCATTAGAACGGTAGATTTATTGATACCTGATTGGTTCTTATCACGCTCTTTGATTTCGGTGCAGCGCGATGAAACATTGAACGCACTAAGCGTGCTGGTCGACAAGCGGCTGGTAGACTTCACGACCAACGTCAACGACAGTGACACGCTGGCAGACAAGGTGGCCAAACAGAACTACGTGTTCGTCCGCGATCGACCCGCCATCGACCACATGATCTACGCGGACTATCTGGTGAGGCGGAAGATTAACACGCTTATCGAACGGTTACATTGTCCGTACGCAACAGCCACTACACCCTTCTTGAAGCGGAACCGTGCCTTCGGATATCCACTCACCACCGAATGGAATCGTATCTTTGATCCAGAGTATGTATCGGAGGCCTCACAATTTCTAGTTCCCAACCGCTTGAATGCTTCGAGAACTTCTATTGAAACCGATTTGTTTGCCCAAAACAGGTTGCTAAAAATGGTTGAAGGTGGCATCGTAAAGTACAAGCTGCACGATCGCTTACCGAAGGCCGAAATCTGTCCCCAGAATTTGGGCGGCACGGAGCGTCAGCTCAAGAACCGTGATCTTGTCATGACGTACTTCGTCATGGTGACCGGCTTCGTCACCTCGATCGTCGTTTTCGTCACCGAGCTTGGATTTCGCTACCTTAACCAACGCAAACTGCACGATCAGCTGCAGCAACAGCAACCGGCGTCCAAAAAGCTGCCAACCGAGCGTATCTCCTATCTGGGCAAACAGTTTACGGCCGGTGATTCGCCACCGCCACCGTACGCGGAAATATTTAGCCGCCATCAGCTCGGTGTGCTCGGTAGCGAGCGGACGGGGAAGCTGTTCGATGACGGTGGCAGCCATCTTGGCAATGGGGCCGGAGGAAATCGGCAGATGATTAACGGGCGCGATTATATGGTGGTGCGGGAGAAGAATGGGCTCGGTTCGCGGTTGATACCGATGCGTGCCCCATCGGCGGCCATCTTTCACTACACGTATGCCAACTGAGTGCTGCTGCTCTTTAGTATCACTATCACAATTCGGGAGTTGATGTGCCAGGAAGTATTATTGTTGCAGTCATTTTAACACTTTTACTGAAGCGATCGTGATTGGGTGTGTGTGTGTGTGTTTGGTTGTTGTGTTTACTGTCTCTTTTGTTTTGTTTCGTTGCCGAATAACCGTTTCTTGTAAACTAACTTATGCAATATACAATATTCCGTCTGCACCTTCCTCTTCATTGATTTTAAAACATTTTTACCATAAAATATGAACAAAACATATAAACTTTTACCACTTTACGCACTATTGTGTGATAAATTGCACCAGCAAATAAAGCACACACAAAAAGGCAAAACAGCAGAACTAGCTCAAACGAAGGTTTATCCTGCGCACCCGTGTTTGTTAATAAAATCACCATTTTGTTCACCAGTTTTTTGAATATTGTGTAGTTTAGCAGTTTGCGACAAACAAAAAAGGTACCAGAGTATATCTTATATCTATATCCCCCAAGTGCTTCATAATTTGCATTCATAACCTTGCATACGTATCCAAAAAGGATACCAAAAATATACAAAAAAAAAGGGAAATTGTTTATGGCGGTATAATAGTAGATTAGCGAACAGCTAACCATTAGATATGATTAGAAATTGCCCTGAGTACAATACTATGCATCAAAATGACATTCAAATTTGTTTTAAAATGTTTGAAATTGATTACATTAAACAAAATTAAACAATATTAATATTATATTAACCAATGAATGAATAGATTAGAATAGACGGAGTGAGAGAATTAGCAGAAATGCTTTATATGAACCTTAAATGAATATTGATTGAGGAAAGTGACAGTGACGGAATAATGCATAATGTATTACACTTAAGTTCTCGAGAAATCATTTAAATGTGCGTTAACTACAAAAATTTATACAATTCCTCCAATTTCCTTTCAATTTACATGCAATTAACAGAACACACACCAACACCAACAGAAAGGCAGTATTATATCAACACAATCACATTTAAAAAAAAGAGAAAATAAAACATTAAAATCTTTTGCTTATCTTCTGTTTACAAAACTACCTACTAAGGAGTGTTATGTTTTATTGAGTAAAAAAAAGAGTTCCGCAATAAAGTTCATTTTCATTCGCGATTGTCCTTGCTAACACAAAAGAAACAAATCCGCTTCGTTTTGTTTTTTCCCTCTTGTTGTTGTACTAAAGCTTGTTTTAAACATACGTCGAGCGAAGCAGATTCATCTGGCTTGTGGTCCAACGTTGTGGCCATTCCTATAGAGCGCGTTGCTACCAATGCAGGACGCAAAATATCACAGGATCAGAACACAGTGTGTCCGTGCATTTAACGCGCGCGCGTACAGCTTACAGTCCGAACAGCGATTTCAAATCGTCCATCGTAAGCTTGCTGCCCTTGTTGACCGTACCGGTCAGGACGCCGTCCGCAATGCTGAGCTTGTGCTGCTGAAGTGCGTGAATCTTTTGCTCTACTGTTTCAGCACACATAAACCTTAAACAAAACAAAAAAACGAGCTTCCCGTTAGAAAACATTACTGTACAGAACGTGACAGTGACACTTACTTCCAGATGTAAACGGATTTCGTTTGACCGACGCGATAGATACGATCCTGCGCTTGTGCTTCGAGCTGCGGGTTCCAGTGTGGATCGAGCAGGAACAGATGGTTCGCACCGACGAGATTCAACCCGACGCCTCCGGCCGTCAGTGACAGAAGCATGATCTATGTGTGTGTGAGAATAATAGCAAGATAAAATAAATGAATCCTTACATAAAAAAGACTAATGCTAAGTCATATTATTAAATAAAATTCTCTCGTTTACAAATCATTAACACCTCTTCAAACCATAATCAACACACACTTTATTGTTCTAAGCAAACACTCATATACAAAAAACTGCGTAAAAAACACTATTTCTTCTTTTTGGGAACATTTTCCATCTCCATCATCGCCTCATGGTCCTTTTCCATCTGTTTCGAGCGACGCCTTCCGAGCGGTGTTTTGCACCACCAGTAAAGGAACGCTTCTTCTTCCTCCTTATAAACCGGTTCAAGGGCACTGGGGGAGCAAAAGAGAACATTCAATCAACTTCATACACTTAAAATACAGAATAAGGGACTAAGCTCCTCTTCCCGAATAAGTCCAACGCTCACCTCAGCGCATTTATCAACTCCAAGTGCGTCAACGGATGCACCCTGAGCTGCAACATCCGCTTGCAGGTAATCACCTCCCGAATGCATCGCACCACCGACCCGATCGTATAACCATCGGATATTTTGGCCATCGCACCCGTATCAAACTGACGATGCACACCACTGTAATGGCTGAGCAGTTCCTTCCACGCAAACGACAGCGCCCCATAGTCGGGCCGTGGAATGTAGACAAACCGCTGGTACGTCTGCACCATCAGCTTCATATCCGCCTCCCACGGACAGTCCGAAGTGCCGATCAGCATGATCCGATCCTCGGGCTGTATGTTCTTCACCAACTTCGGTAGATCCTTCTTCAAACGCTTCGGATCCGTACGGTCCGTTTTGGGTATCTTCTTCATAAACGGTTTCTCCGCATCGCCAAAGTAAATTACGGACGGTTGCAACAACCGGGACACCTTCGAGATCAGATGCATCAACATAATGAGGCCCGATTTACCCGGATATTTACCCACAATGTTCGGTGGGCTGATGTCAAACAAAACCGACCCCGTTTCGGTGCAGATCGCGTGCATCAACATAATGAGGCCCGATTTACCCGGATATTTACCCACAATGTTCGGTGGGCTGATGTCAAACAAAACCGACCCCGTTTCGGTGCAGATCGCGTGCACCAGCGAAGTCTTGCCCGATCCCTTCGGACCGGCAATGAGCAACGATTTGATGCACGGTCCAAAGTTGCGTATTGTCTCGGAACCGAGCGGTAGAATGCAGTACTGCTTGATCAACTGCCGGACATCGCCTGGCGAAGGATTCAGGGCACTACGGGCGGCATAACTTAAGTCACCGACGTACGCTTTAATTGGCGTTTCCGGATACTTCTTGATGATTCCATTCGTGACGAGCTCCTCGAACAGCGATTCCGTCGTCCGGTCGGGCGTTAGATCCTTATCCTTCTTTTTCTTCCCCTTCTTGCCGCTGCGGCGTGCCTTCTTGCTGCTTTTCTTCAGCTTCTTTCCACCGCGATCTCGCTCCAGGGCGATCTGCAACAGTTCCAGCTCCTGGCGCATTATTTCATCCACAATTCGGCGCAGTTCCGCCTCCACATCGGCGTACTTCTCCTCGTAGATCATATCGTCGTAGTACGTTTGGCGGAGATTTTGCGATTCGTCCTTACCTTTCCAAACTTCCGTGTACTCCTCGATGCCACTCTTGATCTCCGGCAGAAAGGAAGATTGCATCGGTTTGAACGCTTTATCTAGACCCTCCTCTAGCGATAATTCGCCCGGCTTCTTCTGGGCTAGCTTCTCTTTTCCGCTTCCCTTCAGTTTGGATTCCCGCGACGATAACACCGACGAGCGACTCATTTCACTCTCCGTTCCCTGGCGACTAAGCAGATGTCTCGAGCCACCGGCCTCCTCCGACGGGAAGTCTGGTAACCGTCCGGTTCGTTTCTGATACTCCTTAAACCACGTCCGAATCTCATCCGCAATGTCCTCCGTCATAGCCGCTCCCTGCTTCACACTAATCTCTTCCTTCACACGCACCAACGAACGTTCGTAATCGTCCTGGAACGTTTTCTGCTGCTTGTAGCGAAATTGCTTTAAATCTTCCAACTCATCCACCGCAGTCCGAGCCGATGTAACCGGTGCCGGCACCATACCGATCAGTATCATCTCTTCCATCTTCTTCCGGCGTGTCTGACGACGAGTGGCGTACCCACGCCACACTTTTTGGATTTTCATCGCAGCATTCAATCCGGTCGTCGATTTATCGCGACTACTGTCCGGTTTGCCTTTTTCCTTCAATATCTTTAGCTCCTTCATAAACTGAGCCCTAAGCCTACCCTGGCGGGCACGTTCGTGCGTTTGAATGATCCGAATCGCTTCCAGCTCACTCAACTCTTCCTCCACCACTTCCTCATCGAGGGCACCGATTTTCTTCAGAATATCGTCCATAAACTTCTTCCGTTCGTTTAGCTGCTCTTCGCGCTCGCGTCGAAAGTATCGCGGCACGTTCACTTCCATGCTGAGCGGCGTAAGGCCAAGCTTCTCCACGATCGTATCGTTGTAGCTGAACTCCGTCATGTCGATGATGACCAGATCGTGCTTTAGCTCCAGCATTCGACCGAGACAGTTGTCCAGAAGCTTGCGGATCAGTATCCGCTTCTGTGGCTGCACGATCTGATCGTAGATCTCTTCCAAGCGGTTCGAAATCACCAGATAGCGCAGGTACAGTTCGAAGACTTGGCCCTGGATTTCGCTTCGGTCGTGCTGTGCTTCGATCGCTTGATATTCGAAATCGTTCACTGCTAGCTTTTCGAGATCTTTTTGTGCTCCCGTCCAGAGCAGGTTAAACGTACGGTTCGACATTTTTGCTGGTTAATTTAACCGACACTCAAGAACTGATTGTTTAGCACTCAGACCGTTTTCATTTTTAACCGATATCCTTGTGGAATATTGACAACATGTAAACATGGACGCGTTACCAAGCAACCGGTATAAACGTTGCTGTGGGAGATTAACGCTCGTTCAACAGGTGAACAACATT
>KZ064003.1:0-22141 GCA_002091835.1 Anopheles maculatus | reverse complement strand
ATGCGAATATGACTACGAAGAGCGGTTGGTGTTCGCCAGCATGGCCTGCAATCCTTCTAGCTTGGCGCATATTCGGAGGCAAGTTAGTAATTTACAGGTAAAATCAAAACTCCCCCCCTTCAAATCGAATCCTTCCTTGTTTCAACACTCCCCCCATTGTGGTTTTGGGCAGTTTTTTTTTGTATTATTTGTTGTGTATTTACGTTCTACAATTTAATCAAAACTAAATTGCAAGTCGATTATTAAATTGTTATACTAGTTGCCGAAAAATGTTATTTATTTGCATATTCTATGCAAACTGCAAAGTTCAAACATATGTTCCTGCTCCTTCTGTTCGAAAACTGATGTGAAACATGATTCTATTGTTTTATCACTATTTTTCCAAGCTGAGTATTAGAAACCGCGAGCATTTGTTGTTGAAACCTGGGCAAATCGACACTAAAATCGATTATTAGCACAAGTTGATGGTTCGACCCCGCCCGTAACAGAACCGTGGCAGTTTGCAGGAAGTAAATTGCCACGTCATCATTTTTACAAACAATTTGTAGTCAATTAGCAAACTCTCTATGCACGGAGCTAATGCAAACACCGCTCCCAGTCGACTATACAACAGTTCCCCTTGGTCTAGCGTTACTACCTAGCCCCAACGTCAGCAACAATAATCCCCTACTACGGCCAAAGTTTTCCCAATAATTGCTAACGTTAGCCTAATTAAAATTTATAGAACCGTACCGTATACCCATTTCCACCGGCTTACAGACGATTATGGCGGAAGAAATGCCGGCAAGCCAGCTGTGCCAGCTCTCGGTTTGCTGAAATTATTCCAGAAATATACATAAAGTATGCGAAGAAACACAAAGCAAACATCGCCGGTCGGAAAGGAAACTGGAAAGCCAAATTTTACAACATTCCAACAAACACAAAACTGCCGCCCGAAACTGTATCGCATCGCATTGGACATATTTGCGGAACATATAGAATCCGGTGTGGTGGTGGTCCCTTTGCGCCTGCGGGCAGGAAAAAAAAACAGGATTGGCAGCAACTCCCATCGCTAATTAATTTCTTAGATAATACATACTAACGCATGTACCGGAGAGCACACTTGTCGTTCGATTTATGTGAATGCACCAGGAAAAGGGTATTGCCTAAATGTTGTAACAATCACTCCTAAGCGTTTTGGAAGACAGGAAGACCAAAATGCTTAACAATGTCTCACTGTCTGATACTTGCTTACTGCAGACTGAGACTTATGTACGTCCAAGTGCATCTTCCTTGTAAATACCATGTGCCCATGTTGTACAAAGTTCGAGAAGATATTTTTCTTTTTGTGGCATTTCTGAAGAAGCATAATTAAAACGAGCACAAAGTGGGACATTTCCAAAACCACAGATTCGCAAACTGTTTTATGAGAGAGACAAAACGCAACAAACTATACCCATCATGTACCTAGAGCGTGGTACAAAACCGGGCGAGCGCAACGACATTATACGAAAGACAAAATGAAGCACCCACCGAACCAAACCGAAAGCAACGGGTGAAAAGCCGAAAATGAATTCTGATCTAACTCCCAAGTCGTTTACACGCATATAAAAAAGAAACAGACACGGGGTGGAAAAACTTTTGCAGCAACATATAAGATGCTAATTAATGAATACAAAACACTCCTCTACCTAATTACATATTCATTGGCCAGGATGCAATTAATGCTAATTACTTTTCTCTTTAATCATTATAAAATGGCGACGTTTTGACAGCGGCATGCACTTGACGTGATTTTAATTAAATAATTTCATCCGAAACGGAATCCAATAACAGAATCAGCTGCATCTTCAATTCTTAAAACAGGGATATATTGCATAAAGAGACTACTACTGTATTGCGGGAAAAGTGTTTATAGAATGGAAAACATGCAAATGCTGAAAACAGCAAGTGCTGCTGCATTTGTTTGCTTTTCAGGCGGCCTGCTGCAGAGGTCCTTGGATAGCGCTCCTATCTGGCCATTGTGGTGGATATATTTAACACCATTTAGACCATCTAAAATTGGGCCTACTACACATCCTCCGTCCATTTGAATCGCCTGAAAAGACTTCAAGCAGGGTTGTCTGGTGCCTTTCACATGACAGTGTCAGCCTAAAGAAGTCTGGCGACTCTAATTCGTTGCACGATGGTGAGATTACTGGACTTGGCTTGTAGATCTCGTCGTTGTAGCGACTCCTTCATTGTCTTTTAGAGGCATTCGTAAATGTTGGGCTTACATAAGCTTTTTATAAAGTCTTAGCGCTGTCCATCGTTGACAGATGTTTTGAGTGTTTCACCTATCTCAACATCTAAGTTCAGGGTCGTATTGACTTTCTGCCGGATGTTTTGGACAACTACAAAGGTGCGTTCTCCTATTTGTATATAACCCCTTCGTAAATCAATATTAGTGCTGTTGGATATGCGTGCTGATCAGGCGGGCTACTGCAGAAGTACTTGGATAGCGCTCACGATCGGGCGCCGTCGTCTACCAATCCAATATCCCGGCCATTCTGGTGGAAAAGTTTTAAGACCATTTGGACCATCTAAAATTGAGTCATCTACACCTAGGTTCGATCGTCCGGTACCTTTCTCATTTCACGATCACCCCACGTGAGCCTTGAGATTTTAATTCGTTGTACGGTAATGAGGTCATTATTTTTCAGAGGCATATGTAAGTGTTGGGACTATAAGCTTTCTATAAAGTCTCAGTTTACCCATCGCGACAGATGTTCAAAGTGGAGAAGTTTCCTTAGGGTTTTAGTATGACTGATTAGCAGCCAGCACTGTTTCGCGTATCTCGACATCTAAGGTGTAATCTATCTTGACTTTCGGCGAAAAGATAGGACGACTTTTGAAAGTTTTGGACGACTTTGAAGGAGCTTCAAGGTTTTCTGTTCCATGCCCGATCATTTGGTTCGCATCTTCTGCAGAGGAGAACCGCAACATAATAATGTCTATTATTTCGGCGTATGGCATGATCTGGATCGACTGGACCCTGAGAGTTATCCAGCCACATTCACCTAACAAGTGATGTTAGTCAGTTGACGTTCTTTCAAGGCAGGTAAGCTTGGCCAGAGCTCTAAATGAGCTCAAGGCGTCGTTTTTCTTACTCTGACTATGCCGTCATGCCTTGACTTGATCGTGATTCTCGTAATTGATGCTCTACCTTGTTTTCCAAAATTTGCTGTATGGTGGAGATCCGCTCAGTGATAGTTTTCAACGATCTTTGCAAGGAATGGCACAAGTCGATCTTCTTCGGTATTAAACACCCTTGCATATTACTCCTGTAATAATTTGTTGAATTTCCTGTGACAGTGTTGCACCATCATATTCTCCACCATTAGTTCGGCTACTAATCTGTCGGTGCTGTTGTTCTTAAACCGATGACCTTTCATGTTACCACGATGCTATGTGATAGTAGCGTTATTTCATCAGCTAATGAAGCATAACCGTTAGATTCATAATTGCTCTAAAGCTCCTGTAGATCCATCTAAACGAATAAGTTGCTTAAAAAGTGTTTTTAAGAGTACACCATTTAAAATCCAGCTTATCAGTTCAATCCTGCGTGAGTACAAGATGAGTAAACTGGATCACAACAAGTCCGGAATTTTGATCGTGGCGTCTTTTTTCACACTATAATCAACCTGCAACAACATAACATGCATACGAAATAACAACGATGGTAATGAATCTAAAACATGTTTCTTCATATCTCATAAAATCCACTTGTTGCGAAAGAACTGGACACATGGGGAACTGATAAAATTGTTTTTTTTGTCTTCGTAATATACATTTCATGCTTGCTGTGCGCTTATCTGTCTCTAGCGCGTCACAGAAGCCGCACAATGCGCCGGTTCTACCTGTTACACAAGATACGAGAGGATTATCGTTAATTGTTGTTTATTTCTTTCATTCGCTCTCGAATTTGGCATTCCAAAATTTCAGGTTTTGGTAGCTTTTCTGGGCATTTCATATCCGCTTCCAAACAGCAGACTGATCTGTTGGTATTGTGTTGTGATATTTCAACTACGACCATACTCGTGTGTGCAAACAAATAAGATCGATGTCAATGTTTAAAGTCTGCAATCATCTGCAATGCATTGTCGGATGAAATTGTGACAAATTTTTAACATTTACTTAGTTGTTTGGAGCTGCCAAACTTTACGGTTACGGAACGTTTACACCAAACAGCAAACAAACCAGCGAGAAGTCCACAAGTGCGCTCTATTTACGTGGCATACGAAATGCGTGTATCATTGGGCTTTTGCTTTGATTCCAAACTTCCTCCTTTTTCTCTCGGTCGGCAATTTACAATCATCTCATCCTGAAACACACTCGGATCGGTATAAACAAGCACAGCGAAATAGATCCCCTAGAACACATTGCAAAAAGAAGGGACCAGAAAACGGATCAGGTCGTAATAAAAATTGCAATCATATTTCTGCTGATTGAAAAAGTTTATCTACATTTATGAATTTGAGCGGGGCGAAACGTTGACGGTGGCGGCAAGTAAGTGCCAGGGGAAAAGCCGTGCGCACCATGACCGAATCGAATTCAGGATGGTAGAAATTGATTTTCGGTCCGATACTGTGGTACCGGATGAAACGGAAAAGGATGTCGCAATTGTACTGTTGTGTGATGGTCGGTCGTCTCAAAGTGAAATTCTGATTGTATTTGCTAAAAGGAGGAGGATGGAAGAGATAAAGATTGTGTGACACACGCACTTAACCTCCATATATCCTGCAGCATCAGAGCAGCCGGAACCGGATACGTACGTAACGTCCAGAAGATTGGAAACTGGGCTTGCAATTATTCGCTTGTAAGCATTTTACTCGGCGCAGGATTGCTGCCAGGTTAAAGTAATGCACGTTTAAATGGAACGACCCTTTTCGGAGGTGGTGCACACGTTACAGAGATTTGTGCACAGTAGGCATACAGCGATATTGTAATTGCAGCAAGACTTTTTTCATTCAAAATGCTAGCAACAATCAGCTACGAATGGTATTACCATATTTGCCATATTTACCAGTGGCATCCACACTGATTCGAGACAAATGAAGAATTTCAGGACATTTATTCTTACTTCTAGTTCATTTGAAAAAAATCAATGCTAACAATCTTAATTACCTTATATCCTTACAGTGGAATCAATCAACGACCACACAATCAATGTACAACCGAATCGGACACTTCATTCCGGCAGCGTGTCAGCAACAACCATGGGACACACGACAGTCGCACCTACCACACCGGGCCCCACGATCCAGTCGTCGGTTTCGTCCACTCCCAACCTGGTCGCTGCGACCGGTTTAGCCAAGGATTGTGCCGGCTGCGGGAAGCGTATAACCGAGCGCTTTCTATTGAAAGCACTCGATATCTTCTGGCACGAAGATTGCCTCAAGTGTGGGTGCTGTGATTGCCGGCTGGGCGAGGTCGGCTCAACATTGTATACTAAAGCGAATCTAATTCTCTGTAAGCGAGACTATCTTAGACTATTCGGCACGACGGGCTACTGTGCCGCTTGCAACAAGGTGATACCGGCCTTCGAGATGGTAATGCGCGCCAAAAACAATGTCTATCATCTGGAGTGCTTCGCGTGCCAACAGTGCAATCATAGGTAAGGCGGCGATCCGTTGAAACCATTCCTTATTTATTATTCCCTATTTCCTAGCTTGACTGTTTCCGCTTTCGTTCCAGATTCTGTGTTGGCGATCGTTTCTATTTATGTGATAATAAAATCCTATGCGAATATGACTACGAAGAGCGGTTGGTGTTCGCCAGCATGGCCTGCAATCCTTCTAGCTTGGCGCATATTCGGAGGCAAGTTAGTAATTTACAGGTAAAATCAAAACTCCCCCCCTTCAAATCGAATCCTTCCTTGTTTCAACACTCCCCCCATTGTGGTTTTGGGCAGTTTTTTTTTGTATTATTTGTTGTGTATTTACGTTCTACAATTTAATCAAAACTAAATTGCAAGTCGATTATTAAATTGTTATACTAGTTGCCGAAAAATGTTATTTATTTGCATATTCTATGCAAACTGCAAAGTTCAAACATATGTTCCTGCTCCTTCTGTTCGAAAACTGATGTGAAACATGATTCTATTGTTTTATCACTATTTTTCCAAGCTGAGTATTGTTGAAACCTGGGCAAATCGACACCAATCTGCATAATAATAATGAAAATATTAAATGTTTCCGTTCATAAAACTTGTTATAAAAAATATGATTATCCTGTGCCATGATCAAAATGAATCGCGCACTTCGATGACTGACGCGAAGTACCTTTTTTTTAATGACGAAGCAAAATAATAGCCATGAAGAAGTGTTGGGGGAAAAAAAAACAAACATAAATAGTACCGAAATGGAAGTGCCTTGTGTAATGGATGGAAGTAATTTACGCACGACATCGGCAATGCACCGTAAACTCGGTTACGAGTTTAATATCACGCCTGTGACAATAAATGGAGCATTACAAATAACCGAAGGTATTGCCCGGTTTGCTCGATTTTTGTGTCATCAAGAAAATATAAGTGACATCTGGTAGAGTTGCGCGGTTATTGTGTCTGCTTCCCAAAAGATTGTAGCAGCAAAACCAAAATGTCTATAAAACGCGATTTGAACGTTGTTACCCCGTTCATATTCCATCAACACGTGGTTCCAAAATAAACTGGATTCTTTACTGCTTACTGCAGTTGTATGTTGCAGTGTGCCGTCGTGTATCAACTAGCCTACTTACGGTGCCAGTAGCCGGAACGTAAATTGTGATTTGGTTTTTACTTTATCCCTTTACCAGCTGGAAGACTTTGGAGGGGTTAGGTTAGTATTAACTGTGACGCTCAAAAAACAAGATTTTGATTACGATTACTACACTCGTTATTTTTATGCTGAAGGTTTTTTTCCCTCCGAACACTCCATACTGTTTGATACGTCTTATCGTGGAAATTGGTTTGCTATGCAGTTTTTTTTAATACTGTTAACGCATAATCCTTAAATCTTCTTCTTCTTGGCTTAACGACCTGTTAGGTTATTCCGACCATCTATCGGTTTGCTACACTTCTTGATATCACCTTATCTGTTTAGTCTGTTTTCAATATTGAGGAACGGTTTGGAAAGGATTCGATCCCTTAAATTTTAGTTTCATTATTGGTTAATCGGTTAATTAGGTATAAAGACTTTCGGCAATTAGACTTTAATCGTCTCTCTAGAAAACGTTTCTCGACTTTTAAAGCGAGTATTTTTAATTTAATTAGCGACTAATCGTTTTTCTACTTCTGTCCCTTGGGCTCTATTTTTTTTCCAATGAAACATATTGGGTTGGTTTTTTATGTTTTGTACCACCTGCAATAACTTATGTTGTGTGCTCATGTTTAAAGTTCGGTTCATCTTTAGAACACAACGTTTTAGAACGGTTAAAAAATAATTTAATTTATTCATTTACTAATTTATTTATTGCTTAAATGATTGGCCATGAAATGAACCTTTAATTCGCTTTTGAAACGCTGTTTCGAACAAACAAAGTCAAATTATTCGTAAAATAGATAAAAATTTCGCATCATCACTAGCAAACGCTCGTTATGGCTATATGATCCAGAGAGTAGTTGTAAAGTGAAAAATAATAATATTTTGACACACAACAAATCATCGAACTCTTCGGGCTGCTTATAAATCTCTAGCATTTTCGTTGCTTTATTCATGCTTGTGTTTTTCTTAGACATTACAACGTCAAATGGTCTTGGTCTTAGTTGTGGACATTAAACGTAAATTTATTTTGTAGGATAACTCCGAAATCTTCTTCTTCTACAAAGAATCTTCCTTTTCTACAAAGTCACGAGTTCTTGGCCTGTCATTGCTGGCTTTATTTGACTTACTTTTATCCGTAGCGGGATAGTTAAGTCTGTGTGCAGGAACGAGTTTCAATACCTGATCCTGTTTTGTGAAATACAAGCCCCCGCAACCGCGAATCTTAATTGTTCGGTTCATATTATACATACACGTTTATGTCATTTAAACTACACCAATCGCAGAAATTATCGCAGTATATTGCAAGATACATCATTGCTTAGTTTCTATAACTTTTACTAGTAGAACAAACATATCTTTTATGAAATGACTCTGAATGCAACTTCGTAAATTTCAACATTGAAATGCATTTAAAAAAATAAAGTGTCCATTATCGTAATAAACTTTTTATTGCATTGAAACAAATTTGCTATGTTTGGTTTGTAAATTAATTTGATGTATAATAAAAAGGGGGTTAGGGGCGGCCCGGTGGTGTTTACGATAACGGCGCCGGTCTTCACACGGCAGGACCGGGGTTCGAATCCCGGTGGATCGCCTCCCCGTACGCAGGACTGACTATCCAGCTACGGGTAAAACTAAGTCATAGAAAGCTAGCAATAGCAGACCTCTCGAGGTTGTAGTGCCAAGGAAGACGAATAATAAAAAGTAAAATGATGTTTATGTAGGTATCATAAATACGGATTTTGGGAAATATTGATATAATATTGTCTATGGTAGGAATAAGCTTCATCGCATGCTTGCAATATAATTTAGAAAAGGGAGGTCCTGATAGAGACGGCAGTATTTGAGTCAAATTAAATATTCCGTACAATGTGTCATGTTATCATTTAGTGTATTATAGTGTGTTTGGTTATCTCATCCATATTTGCATTTGTAATGTACATACTGCTTTCCACCCAAAATGGTATTATCTTCATCGATTCCCAGATCGGCCAGAGCTCTTGTCACGAGCACGGTACACAATCTCGTTCTCATGGCTTCAGTTAAACTTCAGTGCTTCCATTTATTATAACGTTTGGGACGAAGTAGTAAATACATTATAAAAGATTATCCTGATACCTTGTAACTTGATTGGTTCTGTCTAGAAGGACCAATCAAGTTACCTAAATTCTTGTATGACAAAACCTAAATTCTTGTATGCCGAATTTGTTCCACAAATGTATATGATAACTCTTCATACAAACAAGTGATCCAAAAGTATCAAACAGTTTTGTATAATACTCTTTTCGTCTACAAAACAATGTTGCGCAAGGTACCCAAATGTCTGTAGCTGAAGAGGTGTATATTAACTTTGATTTTCACGCTGTACGGTAGGCGAAACATGCACAGTGCATAATATTTTGATTAAACCATCCAATGCTCATGTTTCGCTAGGATGGCACGGCCGAACCTCGACCAAACTATTGATGGCCCGGCACGCGAAACGATCCGTGGCTTGCGGCTGAAGAATATCCTAAGCACCACATACACACACACACATAGAGAGAAGACGCAGGGCAAAAAGAGCAGATGCTTCAAAGTATGAACTATTTTAAAATGTGTAACTGCATTGTTATCTATGATTGAGATCATGTTATGGCTTTCAACACAAAGCGGGTATCACAAGCCACTGCAAAATATGACGCAGGACCTCACATGCCCTTAGGACGTTGTTGTTTAGTTTTTGTTTATTCTTCTTCGCCCCGTCGCTAAATGCTCTCTGTTGAATGAATCTCAAGCAATTTGACCGGGAGTAGTTTATGACCTGCCGCTCTTTTTTTCGGGTTGCTGTAGAGAACCTCACTACCTCATAAACAAGACATTCCCTGTATGATGAGGTCAAATCAAACAGCGCACTAGTTTGTATGCGCTTTAATTTTGTTTGAACAACTTATAAGCTTATAATTAAAAACAAACAGCGGGACTTTTGTTTAATTAACCGGTGGCAAATTATAGCTTGTGTTAATGTGTAGGTTTCGTGCGTGAGTGGTCGCTTGGGGACCATTAATAGTTGTTTTTTTTATTGAAAGATTAACTATGGTGTTGTAAATACAGTGAGTATTGTTTTTTCAATCGAGTGCAGTAACTCAAAGAGAAGTGATTTATAATATTTTGTCCCGAAATAATTAAAATCGGTTTAATGAAGATTTCATCACCGGCTTTTTATTAATTTGCGAATAACAATCGTTACATCCAGTCAAGCACAGAGCAGCTAGTACAAGCTATACAATTATAGTATTTTTATGAAGTTTTTAATTTCATTTACATTTCGCTGACTTGACTTGACTGATCACTAAAATTGTCATTGTATTTCTCTTTCTATTCTTATTTATTATCATTCTATAACAAACGTATAAGTTTTTAATAGCATTATACTGATAAATACTATTAAATCATCTTTCTTCGATGGCCATGTGTGTCGATATTACCTCTTTTCCTACATTTTTTTACCTACATTTTATGACTAAATAAAATATGTTTTTATGTGATATTTGATATGTATTAGATACCAAGTAATCCACTGTGGAACGACTTAACTGAGCTTTACTTATGCAGGACATAAATCGGACGATCCATATTTCGTGTTAATTTTTCTAATATATCGAGCGCATCATGATAGTGCCACATAGCACACCTGCATCTGCTTGACCATTTCTACGTCTGTTTTATATCGTTTCTAGTCCTCCTAGCAGTTGAAGAAGGATTGTTACTGTCTTGCCACGGTAGGCATCGAAAAATCGGGAAAACCTTTTTTTTGAACTGAATTAAGCCTTTGCTTTCAAGGTTCAGAATAAAGTTTTGAATAATTCTAGAGTTCTAATAAACTCTAGAGTTGGATAAATTAAAAAAAAAATAATTTGTTTTAATCATTAATAACAGCAAATTTTTAAGAAAGTTTGTTTATCACTGAAAGTGTTGCAGTCAGACAGACACAGTTTTTATCTACATTTTTGGTTGATCTTTTAAAGGCTTCTGTATGGTTTCAGCCTATAGAGCTAACACTTCTGTACAGATTTGATTCTGATTTTGTTCATTGCAAAGGTTGCCAGTGAAATTTCAAACAATTTGCTTTAGCTGCCTAGCCTAAGTATGTTATTCTAAAAATATGCCTTGACTGTATTGCTTTTTTTAAGTAACATATTAATCACATGGCTTAAATGGCTCATTAAACATGTTCAAAAAAACCACAATATACCAGACCAATTTTTTCCTGAACTGGATTTTTTTGTAATCAGGTATATAGCTAGCTCGCGATACTCTCGGTTAGTTAGCTGATTTGTTTGAGCAAATGAAAAGTATCAAAGTTTTAAAAGTTTTAAAACAAATAAACTGTTAAAAATATTTCCGTTTTAAACGTTTTCCAACAAATTCATGGTTGATGTATATAAATCGTTTTACACAAGACACCACACATAAAGTTCAACAAGAAAAATAGATAAACAGAGCGATTGCGAGAGTAGTAGGAAAGCACTGAACCCCGTACATACACGAATAGATTCCCACTATCAGCCGCTCCGATGCTGGTAGTGGTGGTGGAGGTATTTAAAAGCGTGTAAATGAAGGATGACGGGGCGCATGAGAAATGGGAAAATATTTTTAATGAATTTAATTAAAATTTTGTAATAGAGCAGGTCTCCTGCAACTTTGCCTTTTTCACCACCTGATCCTTTGTCCCTAGCGGTGCCCATCGTTGTCCTAAATAACGATTCTCTTTTTTTCCGCATGCAATGAATTGGAAGCCATCGCTGGGATTGAACGAAAAAGTGGTTCTATCTCAGTTTTTTTTTTTGTTTTCGGAAAACCATTGACATTCACGGAGCGAGTAGTGGGGGGTGTGAACGGTTTGGGGTTTGCGTGTCGGCCGAGAATTGTTTCGTTTTTATTTTTTCAAAGTATTTTTATCATTAATTAAAAAGAATAAATCAGTGTGTAGCGGGCGGCGGCCAAAGCTAAACAGTTAAACAAATTCAACGAGTATATTCGAGTAAGCGCGAAAGGATCATTCGTATTACTCTGTCATTTTATTTGTGGTATTTGTGGAGATGTCGAGCGTGTTGGTGTAAAATGAAACGAATTAGCTGATATATTTAAACACCCGACTGACCGTGAAACGCCAATTCGATAGTAGTGTTTAATACTGCTACGAATTTATGGCCAAAGCCTAAGTAGTAAATGACTTGAAACAAATGTGTTGCAGTGGAGTGACTCAGAAACTTTTAGGAACTCAGGAATTTGCAGCTATAAAGTAACGAAATCTTTTTTAACGGAATCGGAGCGCTCAAAACAACGTTTTCAATCTTTTCACTAAGATCACTGCATACTTCTACCTATTTTCATGCTGACATGATACGTATCAGCACCTCATCTTTATGGCAGTGTTGCCAAATTATTTGTTCACGCCTAACGGTTAGGCTATCCGCATACATTTACCGAGCCGAAGATAGATCGGATGAAAGCCTTCATCTGGTACACACCTTCGCTATTTCGCTACACACCTAAGAACCATTTGAGAAAGTTCATCCGATTATTTCGCGACGTAACTTCCGATTGTTGTTACTTGATCATATGTGTACTTCCAGAAATTGTTTCGTATATATGATAAGAATAGAGAACGTTTTAAGCGATTGTTTTTTCAAGCCTATTTATGCTTTTTTACTTTCTTTTTTTCTTTTGCTGCTTTCTTGCAGTATTTTCAAAGGTTTCTTAGAAATTTTCTAAGTGCTGTTTTGCTTGTTTCGTTGGCCAAATATCCTTCGTACGAATAAACGATTCAAATGGGGTTTTAAACCGGCGCTATCGTGTGAAACATCGCTACCTAATCCAACATTCCACTCAACCATCCATATACTTCTTCATCTTTGGGCAGTACAAGCTCGAGAGGTCTTGGCCTGCCATTGCTGGCTACTACTGCCGTACGCCCGTATGATGTGTTAGTCCGAACGGGAATCGATACCAGGTCCTGCGGTGGGAAGACCGTGGTAATGGGTGACACCGTTATCGACTTATGCTTATTGCACTACTAATCAAGTCTCACGCTATCTATTCGCTTGAGCCTCGTCACATCAAGACAGAAAATGCTAGAGAACATCAACGATCCGCAAAAGAAAAGCTAGCTAGTTCAAACGAAGCACTATTATGATATGCAACACGGGATCAACCAAATTATATGCCGCTAAACAAAACTGTGACTGTGGTAAATAAAAACAAACCAAAGAGCGAGCGTGTACATTAATTTGAAGCGCGAGCCAAAAAGCCGGTCCCCGAAGTAGCTTATAGGTAGCATACGGTGGCATCCTTCTCTACTTTCAAAGCACAAAAGAAAATTAATTATAAAAAGGATAATAACTTTTCTTGTGCATCTTTAATCTTTTCCAGATAATTAAAAATTTATAATTAGAATACACAGAAAACAGATCCCAAGATAAAGGGGACGAAGGTGGTGGTGGGTGTGGTACAACGCAGTGCCGCGTGGGGGAAGAGACGGACCTCACAAACAAGGAAAAACTAAATCTCCACTTGTGTTGTGTCCTGCAAATTAAGGAAGAAGAAACAGGAGCTCTTATTTTGCTCTCTAAATAATAAACCGAAAAGCGCGGGCTAGTTTATCATTGCAACTAAATGTACGCGGTGACAACTATTAAACCGGATCTTTTCTACACACTTATTGCAGTTTTAATGATTTTGTTTGTGCTGTGTACACCTTTCTCGGGTCGGGATTGTCATATGAAGGCAATTTCTAATTAGAATAATATATTTCTATTTAAAAAAAAACATCGTATACTCTCGATTTTTGTTCCTTGTTTTAATGTCACATTTTTCTCAAAAGCTCTTTTCGTTTGATTCTATTTCTTCTTCTGTTTAAATACTTAGTTTTTATGCCTTCTCATTATGCGGCATAAACCTTTCTCCGGCACGGTCTACGATCTTAATTAAAACGAGTGGTACAAAACCTGAACGTTTTTTTTTATTTTGTTTTGTTTTACACTTTCCCGTGCTTTATTATTCACTTTCCTTCTGTAGAGTTTAATCCCTACCACTTCCACGTTGCCACCTACGTACCCTTATGTATGTTTGTCCCGTGATACATACCGTGAAGTAGTTTAATAATGTTTCCCATAATTAAATATGTACAATTTTGTTCTTTTTCTCACTGTGCGGCGGGTGTGCTTCTGTGCTTAAATGACAAATCGTGCATTTACTGTAGCCCGCTGGAGAAAATCACCACGCGAGTGCCGGACGTTTGCCACCAGCCAGTACTAATCGATCTCAATACGTAGCAGAAAAGGGTGGACTGTCCCAACAGCAACAGCAACAACATCTCCAGCAGCAGCAGCAGCAGCAGCAACAATCCGCTGCAACAGCATCGGTAGCGACAACATCGGCGGCCACGAACGCTTCGACTGCGTGCGAAACACATCCATCATGCACGCCAGCAACATCGTCCCCTCAACAGCAGCAGCAGCAGCAACACCACCAGTCCGGCGTTAGCAATGTACATCTGCAACATTCCACTCAACAACAGCAGCAACCGCAGCAGCAACATCATCATCATCCAAGCAACCCGGGCCCACATCGAGACGATGGTTCCAGCGGTTACGGCAGTCCCGATTCGGAAACCTTCGAAATGCCTAATAACCAATGACGTTTGATGTCGTGAATAACGAAAATGTGCTGATGAGGTTGGATGAGCTTTCGGTTACAGTACTTAATAATTTTTCGAATGGAAAATCCCGTTTCTAGTCAAATCGGCCAAACTACTAGGGGAAATTGTTTCTTTTTCCAAAACTAGTACAATAATCACTATGAAAGCAAACCTGACATCTATCTGAAGAATAAAAAATTGGTCATTTTAGTGTTGGTAGAATTCTTTCAGTTGAAACACACATCTTGGTTCCTTTGCTCCCCCCGGGAATGCTAGATTCAAATAAAGCATAAAACAAAACGATAGCAAATTGCCTTATCGCCAAAGTCAAGAAGCTACATCATCAACATCTTCTTAAACGTACCGCAAATAGCAAGTGCGTTGGGACAAACAGGTTCAGAAATCCGTTAAGTGTATGATCAATATCAAAAGTTTCAAGTGATCGTCACTTTTTCAAAGGCGTGAAGAGGAGGGATAAAGAAAAAAAACGATCTAGACCCGTATTAACCATCCCAATAAACACTAATCTCGGTCTTCCATAGACTGCTCTGCAATTTTCAAAACACGCGCGCGTTGCTTTTTCTTGTCAGTCCGTTTCCACAGCAAAAAAGGATGCCACGCATTGGTGTGGCCTGTTTAGCGGTGCTGTAGACGTTAATCCCGTATATTGTACATGCTTATTGAACAGTCATAAACCAATAAATTGTTTACAGCAATTCGTTCATGAACTTTTACTCGCTGGCCATTACAACTTGATGAATTATTGTTACTGTTGCGGATAGTTTGAACTTTTGTGTGCATATTTATGCTTTTTCTTCTTCTTCACTGTGCTTAAAGCAGAAATCTGAACACCTTGAAATGGACAACAATTGTTCGAGAGTCACATTAATGTGTAGAATGACAACATAAAGCAAAGACAAATAGCATGCTTTCAGTAATGCAAACTTATCGTTTATGATAGCAGAAAAAAACTATTTTTTATGCCAGGAAACTTCACAGACTTGAGTGGCGATGTAGTTGACAGAAAGTAGCGGATGCTTTCTAGGATTGTATTTTTGAGGGACCTTCCCAACAGATTTTTATGTTATATTATGGCCAAGGAACTAGTAAACTTGATTTCTTTGAGTTATGATAAAGAAAAGCCTTTGTTGAATATGTCCCAAGACTGCATTGGGACATGGGGGACTGTGTTGAGAGACTGTCCATATCCCCCCGGTGCTACGTTTCCTCGTTGCAAGGACTGACTATCCGTGGCATAAATAAATCTAGTTAGCCATCATACAGTAAGCGGTAGGGCTTCGTAGATCGTTAAGCTAAAACGAAGAAAAAGGACCATATTCCTTAACACATGTAATGCTTATCTTGTATGTTGAGAAATGTTTTCCTAACCTACAAACAAACTCGAACAGGTTACCCGAGAATGCCAAAAAAAGGCCAAAACTTCTGTACTCTGTAACGTAAGCTTAGCGATAATTGAAAAATCATTGACAGAATTTTTAATTCAGTTTGGCAAGCAAAACTCACGCTTTCTGCAACCTTTATCTAGTTTTGGGCAGTTGTCAGTAGAATTTTGTATAGTTTTTTTTTATGATTAATTAGATAGTCAGTCCTAGGCTATACAATGATTATAGTTATCCGTAAATTGGCTCAATTGTTTGGCTCCAAGGTGGTCGGTGGATTTCTGCTTCAAGCACTGTGCCGGCATATGTGTAATTTCTGTTTCGTTAATTTCGATCACACAAAATTACAAATTTCGGTTCGATCCTTCTCATGTTTGTGCTCCTCTGTTTGCACGTACTACATATCTCAATTTATGCATTTAGTTTGTGTATAAAATTGTAAAAATCGTTAAATTATTGCTTAGATACGACGGTGGTAATAATAAGTAATGCTGGGCAACAAGTAGGCACAACGACAGTATGGATTTGTTTCTGACCACAACATAGAAAGAACAAGCTTTGCAAGATCTGTTCGGGAAAGCGCACACGTTTAGTAATTGAAACGAACGACCAGAGAACACGTGTACAGTTGGTTCGCTTTAGACGTAACAAGAGGTTCAAGCTAGTGGACATACAGTGGGCATAGCAGTAAACACATCCAGTGTGGTCCGAAAGCAACCGGTAATGTTGGCTGCTCCAACATACATCATACCGATATGCATACAATACGTATACATACCGATGCATATTTGTGACAGAGTAAGCCGTACTACACGATGCACAATGTACTAAGGGACGCTAAGCATCATAGAGTGGAAAAAAAAGTTCCAAACTAGACAGCTGTAGCACAATATAGCTATATATAGGTAAGGAAGGTAACTTTTTTTTTGGGAAATCAATCGAGGCGTAAAGACCGTACTACATAAACTCTATAGTGCTCGGATGTAAAAAAAAAAGCGACACACATACACATACACACAATAAGAAGACATGAAATTGAACCTGAGACACAAAATTAACAATAATTCGCACACTTAAAACTAACGAAATCCAATGTAAATACATCGTTTCGATTTCACTGATCAATACGAAATAAAACTAACAATAAAATTGTCATCTATGAATGAAAAAAAAACCGTTGTTTTGTATGATTATTCTATCGCTCAATGGTGGGCTGAGAAACTGTTCTATTGCATTTTTTATTTGTGAAACATACGCAGCATTTTTACTATTCGTTGGGTTCATGTACAAGAAATCTTCTGAAAATGGCAGCTTGTAACACGGTTTACGAATGCTATACAGGAAGAACTGCAGGGCCCAGTTGCCATTTGGATTGTTTTTTTTTGTTCTCCTTTTTTTACGCATTATTACAGCATAAAACACTAAGTTTGATTGTCAGGCTGACCAAAGTGTTACAGGATGTCCCGCTTGTGTTTCTTTGTTTTACACTTTCCCAGATATTTTTACGTTTCACTGTATTTTATCCATTTCTCAAATAATCTTACATTCTTTTCGAGATTTTTTGATGGTTTCTTATAAATGTTTAATCCGTTTCTTAGTTTTTGTGACGGTTTATTAACAATTTTTTATTAGTTTTATTTTTAATACCTGTAAACTGAGAATAGGAGCAGGCCAGAAAAGAAGAAGAAGAAACTGAGAATAAAATAACTACACTTTTTTCAGCTAAGCACAAAATTACTGCAAGCAATGCAATTAAAAAAAAACATCAACAAAAAACATAATTGTTAAGTAATTCACTTACAATCAAAAGTAGTTCCAAACGATAGATTGAATTATAAACATAATTCCAAATCAGGTGAATTGACAAACATCTATGACACGGTTTCGAAATTATCTAGGAGACGAAACCACAATTATTTGGGACCATTCGTCAAAACCCTCGGATGATGTCGACTATTAGAGAAATTATTGAGACGAATCCCTAGATATTTGGAAACCCGTCAATAAACCATCATCTTAAGCATGAAAAAATGTTTTGCGAGTATTATTCAAAACATTTAAAATCATAGTATAAATGTTTGTTTATTTTATTAGTTCGTGGTTGGAGGTTGGAGAAACACAATTTTTTACTAAATTGCACCTTTCTACACTATACCCGGAGTTGAAAGGAAAATGTTTTGTTTGTAAATTACTATCGTTATACAAATTTCGCACATTTATACATAACCTAAATGTTAGAGAGTTAAGGTGAGAATTATGGTATTAAAAAATCAGATCCGTTTTACTATCTAACATTATTTGTTCATTCATTAGTGTTCGTTCATTCATTATCCTTTCGTCTGTGTACCGTTGTATGGCAAATGGAGGAAGGCTAAACGGTTCAGTCCCTACTTCCTTCAGCTCATCAATATCAATGCAAAACTAATCGTTACATGTACAAAACGTAAATAATCGCTGCACGACCTCATTCTATTTTTGTTATCCTAACGCTATTACACTACGCCAGGGGGCTAGGCTTTAAAATTCATCGTGCCGCGTTAAGGCCTCACCAAAATCGGTCGCCTGTGAGCCGACGAACAAATCGTACTTTTCAATAATCTCATCCTTGGTCAGCTTTTCGTCCGCATCGGAATCCGCCTCGTAGATTAGATGGCGTGCTTCCGCTTCCGCATGATCAAAGTCGGCCGGCGTTATCCAATCCTTCACCTCCTGATCGTCCATAAAGCCATCCTTATTTTTGTCACTGAAAAATGAACCCAAAGAGCAGCAGATTAGACATTGGTCAGCGTTATCAGCAGCGCTTTCTCTAAACAAACCGGAAGTTGGTAAACGTTTCCCGCTCGTGCTTCACCCAGTCCGGTTCCTCCTCGTCCGGTTCGCCCTGCCGGTACATATCGCCAATGTACTCCTCCACCGACACCTTCCCATCACTGTCCTTATCAATGTCTTCGATCGTTTCCGTCACGACCACGTCGCGCATGTGGCGGCTTTCCTCGGGATGCAGAAAATCGGTAAACTCTTCCCGCGTCAGCTCGTCATCCCCGTCACGATCCGCAATGCTCCAGCGGCGTCGATCGCGCTTCATCATGGCACGGTAGGAAAAGTGTTCATCGCTCGGGTGGTCCGTTTCGTGCGACGCCAGCTCATCCAGGAAGCCGTACACATTCTTCCGGTACGTGTCCCAGTGCACTTTCTCCGTATTGTTCGGGTTGTGCGTCTTCCACTGCCGGTTGACATCATCGTCGATGTAGCGCCGCTGCGTGTACTGTATCCACGCCTTCAGCTCCGACAGATTAACGAACCCATCGTTGTCGCCATCTATTTTATCTACGATGAGTCTGCGGCAAAGAGGCGAATCCATTTTAACCAATTAGTGTGTCATTCGCTGCACTGTTTTTTTGCACCGTGGTGTGTGATTGCATGATAAGTTTGTGCCATTTCCTATTGTCTGTCTGCTTACTTACCCTAAGCGTCTTCGACTCTCGTCTGCCTCCAGCTGATCGAACGTCTTGGCGTCTTCGCCAAGAAACGCTTCATGATCGTACTGTTTGTTATGCTCATCGTTTTGATAATGTTGCGCGTGGCTCAGCGGATCATGATCCAGGACCCGTTTTTCATCCGGTTTTGGGATTGCCGACACGGCATAGTTGAACAGCAGGCAGATGCTCATGGCAGATACGAACATCATTTTCATGTTTGCTGATTATTGCTCCAGTGGGACTGCCTTTTTTGTATTGGTGTGCTGGTTATAAGAACGCTAACGTTGGTGTGTCGGAAATAAAGATGATGAAATCATGCATTAAAACCTGATATTTCGTGATGCATTCGCTTATTTGTTTAGTAAACATTATTCCTTAACAGAGAAACCCCTTTGATGGCCGCTGCTTTTTTCACTTTCCATAGCTTATTTCCCTGCACAATATTTCCATATTACCCTGCACAATATCATACTCTTCTTGTGCCTTAAAGGATCGATCAGCAAACAATACAGTGACATTGTTAGTCTGACCGATAATTAAGAAGCGATCGGGAAGAGATGGAATGCACTTAACAATGTAGTAGACAAAACATTGTGTCAGACAGTGCCACGTCATCGGCTAAAATCACAAGGAGGATGCGCATGATTGGCGCTACCGATATCTTCCACCAATCACACGCTCACCGGGATGCGACGGAAACTTTTTATCCACAGTCAACTGTTTTATTTAGAGTATACGAGCGTAACTATAAACGAAATCATGTAAAAGTGTCGATACCTTAATTTCCTTGCGAGATTCGGATTCACCGGCCCTGGGATGTGTGTGCGTTGTACGGATGCCGAGCTGAAACTAAATGTTGTTCCACATCTCCAAATAAACATAAACCACGTTGCGTCGGCGGTCAACGGGAGACGACGCGATGGCTTGTGTTTTAAATGATCATGTGCAAGGCAAGGCAAGGCAGTGCGCAGTACGGGAACGGATGGGAGGAAATGTAACGAGTGAAACATGGGCAACCGTCGGAGGAACGTTCTTGAACGTATGGTGTGGCGGTGCATATATGCTGCGGAACATGACTCTTCGCCACATGAGCGCCTATGCGGATGGTAAATCTTTTGCATGGTATTGGTATTGTTGTTATACCCCTTTGCTAGCGATAAGCGTATCTCGTGTTACACTGGAATGCTTAGTGGGGAAAAATGTTCCGTTTTCCTTTCCATTGTGCTTGTTTGCTTTTTATGTTATTTGTTGTGTAAAAAGTACAATAATGGAAACAGATTTATCTTAAAGAAATAAATTTATAGATGAAAAATAGCATGCGCAAAAATTCGAATGTTAGAAACTAGCGAGGCACATTAAAAATAATATGCCCCGAGTCCGAGAAGGGGCTGCGATCCATTACGCTCACAGTGCCAGTCATCTGCATGCTGGGGTAATCTGTTGCATGCGGAGTCGGATGATGGAAAAACCATGTGTAACGGACGAGCAACACAACGTCGGAATGCGTCGGTGGTGGATGTTCATACATGCCACACACTCACACAAACCGGGAAACGGCACAATCCCAGATGGTGCTAGTGGCGTAAAAATAACACCCTTTGCCGCACGGACACTGTTTTTCCAGAACGCTCTCCAGCTTTCCGCCCTAGTATGTGGCCAACAAGTCTTATATTACGCCCAAAATATTCCAGAGATAAGCTAGAATCGTTTCGGTACACTACGGATGCTTTAAACTAACGGGAATCCTATGTAAATGTATGTCGTTCACAACTCAGTTCAAACTTTATTTCACATTGTTTCTGCAACGCACTACAAACACCTAATGTTGTGTATAAAAGCATAAATGTCTAACAGAAAACTAAATGTTACTCACTATTCTTACCGGCACAGGTTCATGAAAACCGATTTCCGATCACCGCTCCGAACACTTCATCAATTTGTAAACACTTTCAATGCAATTAGGAGGCGGTGGTCTCACACGTGTATGAAATGACAGATTTGACAGCTATCGTGGCCATTTTTACCAAGGTATAGAAAGGTAAAGATGTATATAGACAGTCGACGCTTTCAAAACGCCGTACAGCCAGATGGGAAAACAGCCTAGATCGTAATTTCAACGACAAAAAGAGAGGTGTTGAAAAATGGTATCTCAAGAATCAGTAATATCATACACACAATATAGTGATGTGATATTTGTTATGTATTTAATATATTCATTCTCCAAGATCCCCTCTTTGGCAGTCTTTTTTATTCACTCTCACACGTTTTTGTGTGCATCTAAATATCATTTCGCAAATGGAAATGCATTTTTGCTCTATATTCCCAACTGTTGCTGTTGTTGTTGCGATTATTTTTTTACGAGGCTTTTTGGCATTCGCCTCTCTATATTCCCAACTGTGATTGATTCCGTGATGAAGTGCATTCATTCCAATTGCAATTTGTCTCCTGGGTATAGAGGTTTCAAATGGCAGATGAAAATGTGCCATGTACGTACCTGGCAAGACAATTTACCATTACGTTCACTCCGACCGATGCGCGCCAATAATTGTTTATCCGTCCGTCGTTCGTGTGTTGTGTGGCCGCTGCGAAAGTTTTGTTATTTCGTGCCAAAAACGTGAAGCTTTCGGCATTTTTTTAGTGCGCGTGATTATCGAACTACACACAAATTGAAGATTTCGTTGGTACGTAATGGATGCCAGAGGATTTGGTTTAGTTTGCGTGCTGGAATCTTACGAATGGGCAAAACTGGTGTCCAAGTGTGGTGCTGAGAGTGAAAGAGACACACATTCATCCTTGTTTCGCTTCTACTTACAAGACCGA
>LULA01015679.1:0-29324 GCA_002091835.1 Anopheles maculatus | reverse complement strand
TAAGAGCTTCCTCTTACTATCACATAAAAATCCTCACCCAGCGCGCCGGGCAATCATTTTCATTCACCCCTTTTTTCTGTTGGAGGCGCTTTTATATCAATACGCACGCATGTATAAACCCGATCAAAGCATATCCCATACTTTGATGTCCGGAATGCAGCACGCACACACACGCACACACACGCACACACATACACAAACGCACGTAGGGGCCGGGTGTGTGCGATGGTAAAACACGTGTTTTTCAGTGTCTGCTCCAGTGTACATACAGGAATTACCAAAAAGGGAAAGTAATAGTTATAACAATAGCTTCTAAAACACTTATTATTTTATGATTTTATACTATTAATAGTTTGTATCCTTAATACGCTATATACTGCTCGATTGTGTAATGCTATACTGTCAAAGCCATCGACCGATCTGTTAGTAAACAAACCACTCTCTCACTCCATCATGAGCTAGCTTTGCTGGATTGCAGCAGAAGCACAAAATCCTGCCCGGTGAGATTCTTCGACGAACACACATACCGACCCACAAGAGACAAGCGAGACAGACCACACAAGCATAAGAATGGTTGAATGGTGTTGTACCGGGCGCCTGTGTGTGCATACTTACGCACCAAACCACTTTCTACCACCACCCTGTAGTAGGGGGTAAAGTGGTTTTGCAGAGAGACGCACACGCGTGTTTTCACCAGCCAAGCAAGCAGCAGTGCCGGCACCTTTAAACCGGACGTCTTCATCTTTCACCACCAAAACACACACCTTTACTTTGTGCGCGGACACACACACACACGCACACATCTCTTTAAGCGTATGCTAGGCTACAACATTCCGCACACCAATGCCATGCCACCGAAGGGTTGGGGGGGGGTTTGGTGCCGCCGCTTTATGGTGTTTTGGTTTTTGGTTAAGGAGAGAAGTTCGAATGAGACACCACACACAGCACAGTGTGTGTATAGGTGTCTGTCAGTTTTTTTTTGGGTGGATGGTACATCATAATCTAAGATGTGAGGTTTTATGCATCGTCTATGCAGGGTTGTTTAGTCTGGAGCGGATCTTAAGGGAAGAAAATGCGTTAAGAAATTCCTTCTCAGTTGTGGGCTGTGTTCACCAACAAAAAAGAAAATATTTAAGACGAATATAAAAAAAAACAACGTTTAAGTTTAAGGACTCGCCTCAACTGATTTATCTGGTCCGCGAGATAACATCAGGAAGACACCAAGACTCTTAAACCCTGTAAATTAACATCTCCCAGAGGTTCTAATTTGACGTAATGTGATGTTGTGGTCCTCAGAATCAGGTTCAGGTTCAGTCATTGTTTTTAATGAGGGCAGTGTTGGAACGAGAAGCTAATATCATCCTTAGAATTTGTCCTAAATTTACAAAGATTTGTTTACAGTTTGGATAAATTATGGAGAGAGATATATCTATCTATGGTAGGTCTACAAAATGCCGCCGATTAGTGACGACCCTTCATAAAAAGCAAGAACTGTTAATTTACTGGCAATTAATGTCTTTAGAGCTGATATATGACACTCTTAAGGCTTAAGTTGAATAGTTTTATGTTAATAAAGGATTTGAAAGCATTTGTTGAAAGCGAACGCTCCATCAGACGTTATTTAAACTGACGTAACTGATACTTAACCTAACAAATAAAGATGTTAGTGATGTAGAATAGATGCACGCTAAAAAATACGATTTGAAACACGTCGATTAAGAGAAGCAAAACAGATCTTCCGTAGAACACAAATGCACAATTACAGCCCAGTTCCATTCATATACTTAGGAGTTTATGAAGGGTAGAAAAGATATCAATATGTACCAGTCTGCTTTATCACTCTCGGTCAAGAACTTAACCTAATGCCTATGCTGTAACTGACTGCGTTGATAGTTCCAGGAACTTTAATGGGGCATAGCAAGGATGACATAGTGCATGCTTAAGTTGCAACGAAATGAAGGAAGACAGGCAGGTACATTGTTCCCAATTTGATTTGTTATAAGAAAATCTACTTTATCTTTTTATGTTGAAATTAATTTTAGATAATATGTGTATAATACATGATAAACACACATGATAAACTAAAGTCTTCAATAAATTAGATTGATCCCGTCCAACAGAAATCAAGTTGAGATTAAACTTCACTTCCTAACGATACCGGCAGTGCAAAAAACAATCACATCCCACAGACCAGACGGACGCGCCTCAAACTGACAGATGAATGTGGTATGGTGTGCACGAATTTTGCAATTCGTAACGTACGCGGCTTCGAGACGAACCAAGAATACATTAACTGAGAACGAGAAGCTAATATCATCCTTAAAATCAGTCCTAAATTTACCAAAATGTGTTTACAGTTTGGATAAATTATGGTGAGAGATATATCTACCTATGGTAGGTCTATACTCTGTGCAAGTCTCGGCTTTTAAGCCGTCAATTAGCGACGACCCTTCATAAAAATCAAGAACTTTTAATTTACTGTCAATAAATGTCTTTAGAGCTGGTATATGACACTCTCAAGTCATTAGTTGAATAATTTTATGTTAATAAAGGATTTGAAAGCATTTGTTGAAAGCGAACGCTCCATCAGACGTTATTTAAACTGACGTAACTGATACTTTACCTAGCAAATAAAGATGTTAGTGATGTAGAATAGATGCACGCTAAAAAATACGATTTGAAACACGTCGATTAAGAGAAGCACAACAGATCTTCCGTGGAACACAAATGCACAATTACAGCCCAGTTCCATTCATATACTTAGGAGTTTATGAAGGGTAGAAAAGATATCAATATGTACCAGTCTGCTTTATCACTCTCGGTCAAGAACTTAACCTAATGCCTATGCTGTAACTGACTGTGTTGATAGTTCCAGGAACTTTAATGGGGCATAGCAAGGATGACATAGTGCATGCTTAAGTTGCAACGAAATGAAGGTAGACAGGCTGGTACATTGTTCCCAATTTGATTTGTTATAAGAAGATCTACTTTATATTTTTATGTTGAAATTAATTTTAGATAATATGTGTATAATACATGATAAACACACATGATAAACTAAAGTCTTCAATAAATTAGATTGATCCCGTCCAACAGAAATCAAGTTGAGATTAAACTTCACTTCCTAACGATACCGGCAGTGCAAAAAACAATCACATCCCACAGACCAGACGGACGCGCCTCAAACTGACAGATGAATGTGGTATGGTGTGCACGAATTTTGCAATTCGTAACGTACGCGGCTTCGAGACGAACCAAGAATACATTAACCAAGCTCTGGCGTTGTCTGTTTTTGTTTATAAGCGCACATATAAAAACCATACCAACTCCTTATTATTATTCGCATACCACACGCAGCAGACTGTGGATTAAGACAGAAGCAACCGTGCGGAGTTAATTCCGCACGGCGCAGCAGCCTCACATGGGCTTTCTTGCGTACTGGGGGCCGATTGGTTTGTTGAAGGAAAAAACGAAATTTATGTTGATGTATGGAAATCAAAAGCCTGTAGATTCTTAAACTCATCTACCCTTCTAAAGGCTTACGGTAAGAGCTTAGATACAACACTCAATCGATATAGAGATGGATGGCGTGGCGTACACAAATGGTTCCGGTAGCGGATATTCTTATAAGCCCTTTGCCGAAAAGATTAGGGAAGTAAGCAAGTGATGTCGAAAATATGTGTAAAACCTTTTGCTTCCTAATGCCTAGTCTAGTAAGAGCATCTATAGCAGCTTGATATTTATTTTTATAGCTATATTTTTGAGGGTCAAAACAAGTAAATTTTTGGCATGAAATATCAAACAATATTTAAATTAATCTGCATGATTTGTTGAATTTTTTCACTCATCCTTTTTCTCGTGAAAAATGCAGCTCATCGAGAAACGCGCAATGTAAAGAACAGAAAACACCATAGACGCGAAGCAACAAATTCAATTTTTATTCTTCGCCATTTTTGATTTTTTGTTTTCACTTCTTAACTCACAGTAGTATGAGAAGTAGCAGCATCAAATGTAATTCCGAATGCATCTGTTAACAAAAAAGTAAAAGAACCGAACAAGAAAAAATGCTAAAACGGTAGAACAAAGTCCCTTCTTCTCGCCAAGGGACACAACAACAACAGTTGAGAACTAAGAAGCCGACCTCATGCTTTTGCTGTGCAATAAAAAAAATTGCACCGGACTGCATATACCGACCGGGGAGGGGTTCCACCATCGTGGACGTGCAATTCTTCGCTTTCCGAGCGTTAGGTTCTACTGACACGCAAAGCTCAAACCATCCTCTCTAACAGGCAAAACATGAGAATGTGTGGTTTAGCTTTTGTGTTTTTTTTCTGTTCTTTTAGTTAAATTGTTCCTTCTCTCATGCCGAGGGTGGTGGTTTTTTGAGGTGTAACAAAAAGAAAATCTTGAAGGTTAAAAAGGGAATACCATGCTTCCCGGTTTTTTTTTGTGGCTTCAACACACAACTGAACAGGTTTTTTTGTATTTTCGGTTTCGGCTAGGTAGAAACGAGTTGGAAGAAACATAACAGATTAAATTTTGTTTCCTTTTTTCCGCATGGAGATGTGTATGATACGTTGAACATATATGCAATTACGACAATTGCATAGGAATTCGTACAAGTATTCTTCGTCTACGACAGAGTTACGTCTTGATTGTGTATGCCTGCAGGTATGCAATGCGAATTCAAATCAACTTTAACTTAAGATTCGAGTCAGAACTACCAAAATTCTAACAATTAACCTACTACGGAAGATTGCATAAATTCAGGCGATCGGTACAATTCGCAACAATTGTCAAAAATCACTAACGAACTCAATTGCTACATGCTTTGTTAGCGCTAAAGACAATCGTGTTTGCAAAATGTTGTGTGCTCCCAACCACGACAATAACGATGACACTACCGGAACATGCTGCTGAGCTCGTTTACCAGTACACAGTGGGTCTTGATAACGCGAAGCGAGAGACAAACATAGCGGAAGGAATGTTTCCACTTCTAAAACCCTTAACAACGCGCGCGACAAGACACTGGAACTGATGATGGTGCTGTGTTCCATACAGTTCCCGGGCTCCAGACGGGAGCGTTATGCTAATGGAAACCCCATTAGCATAAGGCGCCTTTGCTTCTTCCCTCACGCTGCCAACTGCCCAACTGTCTGTCTGTCTGGTGGTAACTCTGGCACTGTCGTCATCATGAAGTAAAGTAAGTGCCAAAAAATCGTCTTCCTTCGTGCATTTGTTGTATGGAGAGCTCTGCATTTTACCTTTGCAAATAGTCAAATGAATGTCTTTTAAAACTTCTGATACTGATTATATAGCTCATAGAAGTCAAATCAACATTACGAAGGCTCCAAACTTAAAACTGAACGTTCAAATTATGAATCAGTATTTATAACAAATGCCCCAGTTGATAAGGCAATTGTGATCTATAAAAACAGCCACATAAATCGTGATGTCATCTGCTACGTTTACGATATCATCTGCCGCCACAGCATGTTTATAAATTAAACATTTAACCAGGTCTTGTAGAGGACTTATGGAACGCATTGCCAATGACTGTACACATGACTAAAACGTCAAAATAAGGAACCATTCAAAGAGATGCAAAAAAAGCAAGTATCACACAGCATGATGCACAGGGTTTGGGTTTCATATGCCCCATCAACAGACAACAACCATGCTGTGTACTGCTTCTTGCCTGTGCTGCTATGAAGGGGCAACGTTTTCACCTAGAAACGAAGCTTAAGTCACTACTTACAGCGCTGGCAATTTCAGTGCAAACGCTCGTTAGTTGCAACTAGCTTCCTTTCCCCTCCTTTCTATTCGATTCTCCACCACTGTCCAGCCCTTATAGGAGCGAGCTGCTGGTGCATGGGTGGAAAAACCCACCAACTAACCGACAGTCACGAGCGGGCTCACGTTTGTACACCCGAAAAGCATAACAACCGACGACGATCTCTCTCTCCACGGAATGATGATGGTGGTGATGGTAGCGCATTTGGTGTTCCCTGGCAGAATATGACGCAACATCACAAGCGGCGGTACTCTGGTGGGCGAAAATAAATTGCATTTTGCAACGAGCGGAAAGTAATATTGCGGTTTTTCGATTGAAAAAGGGCCGGTAAGTTGAGTAGTGGGTGTTGTGTGTAAAGCCCTTCATCATGTAAACTCTTGCATTGATTGAAATCTCAAAATCTGTACACATCGGGTGAGGTTTTTGAAGAGGAACAACGACGAACGACGAGTCACGTGTGAGAACTGATGAGAAAATGCAATCTAATATCGTAGACTAGGGCCGGAGGAGGTTTTTCCCGCCGAAATCCGGCTAGAAACTTCGCGCAAGCACACACACACACACACACGCATGTGTACATCAGCACACATACAAAGCGTTACAAATGACGATGACGTAAAGCGTGTCGACCCACTGGCACACAGAGCACGTGTGTTTTAAAATTGGCACTCTACACGGGGACGCGTGAGTGTTTGTACCATGAAGAATTCAAGACACTCCAGTGTGTTTACACTTTTCCTGCCTGTAAGTGTTGCTCTAATGTGAGGGGAAAAGTGCATAATAACAAAGTCTTATCAGCAACGATCCCTAAATGAATCCCCGCAACTGTCAATCGAATCAAATTAAAGCAGACAATTGTAAGTTCTTTTCATCCATTACATCACACATCTCCTTCTTGGTGGATGTTAGGAGAAGAAGAATGTTATAAGCTTTGATGCATCATGACACCAAACTCCTCCTCATCATCCTCTTCATTCGATGCATTCTATGCTGCACCGCACTACACCAAAGAGACAAAGCAGGCCTACACAAAAAAAGGGTATGCTGTTCTGCGCGCCTAGAAACAGCTCACGAAATGTGCAACACAGCATAGGTTGGAAAGAGATCACACGTTCTGCATAATGCTCCGTGGTGTTGCTCTCCTTCACACCAAACCGGGGATGTACGATCATGCGCAGAACGCGTGAAACATTGACAGAATGAAAGAGAGAGAGGGAGTAGGACAATGAAACGTCAACAGAAAGAGAAGGCAAGCAACGCTCGCACACAACGGCAACGTAGCATACGCATTTCGAATACATCTCTGCTATGTTTTAACAGCGAAATACGAACAAACAAGCGCAACACACACTCGTAAGTGTGTGTGTGTGTGCGTGTTTGGTATTTCCATTTTTTCTTTCAACCTCAAACCCGTTCCCCGGCTTCTCGCACACATCCGCAGCAGCGATGCAAATACAAAAATAAGAAGCAGCGATGGCGTTTTTCTTAACCACTGTTCGTTCAACATGCACATCACACGAATGTTTGCTAAAGTTTTGGGGAACAAAAAAGGGGTTTCGAAGTCACATCATTACCACGCCAATGCTAATCAAACCTGGCGGCAGTCGAGACTACAGCAGCTACGTTGTTCTGTAGTTAATTTAATTATTTCGTCGCGTTTTAATAGCTAGCGCCATATTTTGGGAACATTAAAACACAAAACGGCTTGTAATTATTATTCCAAATGAAAGCAAACATAGCACAGAGCAAGAAAACATCCCGCTAAAACGCTTCTATAAAATCTAAACGCCATCCGAGCGTGTGTATGTGCGTGTTGATTGCTTCTTCTACAGGGTGATTCAAATGTGAAAAAATTACGTCGTAAGCTAATGCTGATGATGTGGTTATATACATCGCAACAAGCTTCGCTCACATCACACGCACACACAGTTCCGTCTGCGTTTATTATATACAACGGATGCGCTTGCTCTTTCCCGCTCGCTTGCTTTCTCGCTCACTCTCGTTCAGTGTACGATTATTGCGCTGCTACACGCACACACCCTAATATTGATTTGGGAAGCAGCAGCAGCAGGCCGTTTTCACAGCTTGATGAAACGCAGCCATCTTGGATTTTGTTCAAACGCAAGCGAAAAATGCTTATTTGAGGCATCGAGCGATGCGTATTGCCGTAAAATGACACATTTTGAGCTTCATTTTTACATTGTGAACAATATTACTCATGAAGTGGTAGAAAAACTCTACAAAAATTACAATATTAAGCGTTTTTTCGCATACAGACGCCACGCGAGAACCAGGCTTGTGTGACGCAATCAGCTCCGGTGCGCTTCTGAGCTGTAGTCGCCGCGGGTTATGATTATGCAAGAGGAGTCTCACATTTATCAATTTTCCAGTTTTTTTTAACTGAATTTCTTCAAACTATTTCAAACCACTATTCAGGAAGTGCAGGTTCAATATTGCCACCCTCTTTCGGATATTTGCTCGTATGTAGAGTTCGTTCGAAAAAATCGAACTATGAACGCTGTTGCCCAACTGAACCCAATTCAGTTTTGGATGAAATCCGACGCTGGTGACGCAATTTCCTTCTCCAAGGGTACAACACAACAGTTCACCCCCTTCTGTTAACACTTTAGGCTAACAACACATCCCGCTTGTGATTGATGGACTCTGTGTTGTACTAGCTTTACTGCTGGTGCTACTGTTACTGTGCTGCCACACTACTTTCATTGCCTGCGTTCTTTCTCGCTCTGTTGCTACTGTTCTCCACAGGAAGGCCCATTAATCAAGAATCAAGCTCCAAAGGTGACTCGGATGTATAGCGCAACCATCACTCAACCACCGCACACACGCCATGGTGATGACTAACGACGCGCTCTAATCAAAATTTCACTAAGCTGGGGTTAGCCCTTCTGACACAGTTTTCTTTGCTTGAAGTAACACTTGAGCAAATCCAGCGTAGGAGCAGCAGCAGCAGCAGCAGTAACAAGCGCCATGAACCACCACCGTGGACAGCTAGCAGACAACAACAACAGCAAGAAACACACCAAACAACTATAGCAGCAGCAGCAGCAGTAGGCAAGTAGCAGAAGAAACAAGCGTACCGGTGTGTATGGGTGTTTGCACACCACCGGTGGTCACCATCAGGATAGGGTAGTGTATAATCGAGACCTCCCCATCATCACACACTAGCAGAGATAGGGTGCGACGACGACGACGGAAGCAACACAACCAACATAGGCCAACCAGCAGGCACCACTATACACCATGCACTTGTTGGAGATGTTGTTGGGATTGGATTGCACCGACAGATCAAGCCATGTACGATGGCCAGCCAGGCGGAGGCGACGTGGTGCTACTACACACATACTACGCACGCAGCAGAGGCGTGTGCCAAAACACACCACCCGCCCTACCCCGCGTGGGTAGAGGTGGCTGGTAGTGTGTGGTCTGCTCTTTTTGTTAAAGTGCGCGCATTCGCTCGCGTCCGCCCTGTGTGTCAAACAACCTGTTTCCAAAACAAAACAACTATAGACACACACGGCTCTGTACACACGCTTGTACAGACCGCCGGCTCTAAAAGGCGGCAGCATCGCATAAACACCACACCAACACCCCCAACATCCTGGTGCACTTGTTCTTCTCTCCTTTCCAACACCATCATCATTTTATTAGGAGGTGCACACACACGCACCTCCAAACACGTGCACATTTCGATATACACAGGCAGGCTCTGGCTGACAAACACACACACACACAAACCCACACACTGAACTTTACTATACACACATGGAAAGGTTCGGTTCCAAAAATACCATACGAAAAAGGAAGAAATATTATTACACACCAGCACACAAAAGCCAAATGTCCAAATTTAAAGCTCCTTTTTTCACACGCGCGTGTGTGTGTGTGTGTTTGTGTGCGTCTGGTTAAGGGTACAGAAAGGGGGTATACAACACTCTTCTATACACGAAAGGAAGTGTGTGCGCCTACCACACACAACACACAGGCAAGCAAGCAAGCAAGCAAGGATAAAAGAGCGAAAGTGTGTCCTTTTTGCTGTGTGTGTCGTCGCCGTCGTCGTCACCGTACTTTTGTGCGATAATGCCTCGTCGTGTGGTGTCTTCTTCTCTCTGTGTGTCAAACGTGGAACGATGTACACAGAGTCTTTAAAGAGACACGTACACCACTAACGAACGAGCAGAAAGAATTTTATTTGTTAAATAAAAAACTAGCTTGATGCCAGGTTGCTTTAATTAAATATGAATACATTCCACCTCATTGTCATTGCCTACTATAGAGCGCTAAGTGTATCGACGACCTTGACAAACATTTTGACAGGTAGTGTGTGACTCAACGCTAGACGACCAAAGGTAACGCTAGATACATGAAAGATGGTAATCAAAACAAACAACCAAACAAGAAGGCGCTGCTGCACTTTTCACAAACACACACCAGAGCAAGGAGAAGCGAGAGAAAAAGCAACGAAAACATCTGATCCGAGGAGTCCCGGGTGTGTAACCAACATCACATCAACATCGCCAATGATCATCACACATAGCAACACAACACCACCCCACACAGGAACGGGAGTGTGCAAATTAAACACGCGCGCGTAAAGGAACGAAAACACCCATCCCGGGACCGAGAGCGTTGTCTCGATAGAGTTGCTGTGGTGGTAGCAAGCACGGTGATGGTAGGAGAAATAGTACCCCCGGGCGTAAAATAAAACTGTGCACACACCGGGATAGCCCAAGCAGCACCGGCCAAGAGCCTAGGAGCAGACACACACACACACGCTCACGGTGGACACACGCACGCACGGCTCGCAATGTATGGGAGAAACACGGCGTCAAAAGCATGGCGCCGCCGGGTAGAGATGGTAGTTGTGTATCAGCAGCCAAGCACACCTCGCGCGTCATCGCGATGAAAACAAACCTCCCTCGGAGACACACGCATCGAAACCCGGGCCGCCGCCGAGAAGAGTGTGTGCAAGGATTGGTGCTGGTGGTGGTTATGCGCGCTATGTTGTAGTATGTTGCAACTCAACAAGCCGCCACCCGTTGTCTCACTGTGTGTTCGCACACTCACACACCATCTCTCTCTCTCTCTGTACCCTTCTCGACGGTGGTGTGGCTGTCATTCCAATACATTGCTCCTAACACTGCGATGGGGTGAATCATGTTCTGGTGGTGGTGGTTAAGAGAAAGAGAGACACGACGATTATGCACGAAGCAGCAGATTTTATGCTGTACCTTACGTTTCGGAGGATCTTTTTTTTACACAAAAGTGAAATACACGCACAACGACAACGCTGCGTACCCATAACTGGGATTGAACGGCAAGGCAAGTGAGTAGATAGCAATGAGGGGAAGCAGCAACCACTACTACTACTACCACCAACAACAGCAGTACCAAAATAACGTCAATCCTTGGGTGGGTATCGGTATATCCTAACCGGGTCCCTCCGTAGCATAATCATTACCCCATCATCGCGCACACACTTGGCTAGGAAGGCCGGCGATACGTACGTAACGTAGTCAGGATAAAGCACTCATCGCACTGGTCTTGGTGGAATCGTAAAATGGGCAGGAGAATAGCATCAGGTGGATGTAGTATGACAGTTTGCGTATGTCCTGTCTGTTGAGAATCACACTCTACACGACTAACGTGTTTGCCTTGCAGCCTACTTTGTTTCCAATACTTATCATAGTTTCAGATTCGTCTTATTCGATGTCCCATCAATTCTCGTCTTTGACACTGCAACCTCAAGAGGACTTGGCTTAAACACCTTTTGGCTGTCTTAAGAAGTTAAACCGATGATAAATTATCATCCAAGAAGTTAAAAGAGTTGGTAGAGGTTACGAAAACTTCAAGCGATAGCTTAAAACACGGTTTAAAATTTTCTGTCAAAAAGATTTCGGTTCAACACTGGCCGATTACAAAGAAGTTCCAGGCTCTTTCGTTAGTTACAAACCAACAGGGTAAACCGCAGTACATCTTTTTGCCGTAAAGTTTTCAACTTTCACATCGAATTCATTCGAAAGCATTTCGTATCTTCTACCGGGCTCTTTACATCGGAGAAAAACTATCTTTACTTCTATTTTCTGCGCAAATTGATGACTGCCTTTCCATAGGCTTCCTTAACTTCCTGCGTGCGGGTGTGAATGGTCCATGTGGAATTCGATACCCGGATCCTTCCGTGTTCCTACCGCTATATGACGACTTACACCGGCTTAAGTTTAAAGGCTGAAATATGCGTACAAGAAATCATTACCAGACTCGTTGCTTTTTAAGTTCGCGATGTTTAGGAATCAGATCCCGCAAATGACGTAACTAAAAACCTGAACACTTTCGATGTGTTTTCAGCACGCACTAGGATGACACCAGGATCGTTGGAAGTCTTGAACTGTCCATTTCTGGCTTTCCTTGACACATAAAGGTTAGAAGGAAACTGAAAAAGCTACATTCACTGCACATATTCACCTTCTTCGGTAAGCTTCGTCTTCGATAGCCACAGTTTAGATCATCAGCGTAACCCAAAATATGGATTGAATTGTAGACGATGCCTCCAGACCAGACCAGAGGTGTCTCAAAACACACTGAATAGAGGGGGTACAAACAATCCTATTAACTTGAGAACATTCCATCCACCTCTCATCTAGTGTGCTGGGCGGATATGTTTCGAACAAACAAAGCAATCATTGAACAGTTTCTACTATACGAAACCCTCTTCTATAAGGGATACATAATATGAATTGGCGTTTTAAGCACACAAAAAAAAAAGAATGATTTAATGAGACAAACAGAGTAAAAGCATGACGATCCTAAGTTGCTGTAAATAAAGAGTGGAAAACAAAGTGAAACACGTACCGCGCCTGTTCCATCGCCGACCGTGTAGTTGATGTTTGGACTGATCTCCACCACCGAGTCGGACCGCTGGTTCTCCTGAAAGCCCCACGCGTAATTAAAGCTGGCCGGAGCGTTTGTCTGCGCTGCACACATTTTGGCGCGAGATGATTTCTTTCCGTTTTTCTTTCACTTATCTTTCACACATTCACACACTTAATGGCCCAATGAACGATATCGGTATCTGCTGCTGGGAGAACACGCAACGAAATGTTGGCAATTCCCTTATCAACTTCAATTCTAGCTGCCCACCCTCGATAGATACGCACAGTAAACGCTGCCGGACCACTTTTTTGGCGGCCGTAGTTTGTTTTACAACAATGTTTCTATAAAACGTTACTCTTTTTTGAGCTTGTTCACACTTTTTTGATGTACTAATCCTATTTCACCTATACTCGTATTACAAACAGGCTTTGCTGTTGACATTTAACAATCGTAGTATGCTCTGCCAACACTCATACTTTCGGCAACGGTGGTGCCCGATGTTAATTCGTACCGCGGAGGGTAGCAAAAACTGTATCGAACCACACACACTCAACACATGAACCTTTTCACACGATCCGAAGGCGGGTCTCGGGAAAGCTTTTTCACGCGTTTCGATGGGACACGATCCATTCACAGTGGGAGGATTCACCGGTGCGTTGTGTGGATACCGTCTGAAGGGAAAAAAAGAAAGATTTTTTATTAGTGTATTAATTACTTAGCTCATTAGGTTTTTTTTTGGTGCGAAAACAAAACAAGGATAGGGGATGGAAATTGGAAAAATTGTTGCCGAAATAGAGATATCGTGAAACACAGTTGTTCTGACGTCATGTTCACGATGAGAACAAATTCTCCAAAAACTCCCCATCAAATAGTTTGCATCATGAGCGGCGGCTATGACTGCTTGTAAAATCGGGATTTGTTTACATCCCAGCAAGCCACACACACACACATATTGCCTCACTGCGTGCATGTGAGATACCACCGGTTTTAGTGTAGTATAATAGAGAAGGTAACTCCCTATGCTGTTATTTTTTTTGCACACTTGCAAACAAACCAAAACACCGCGCTCGTCGTGCCTTTACTCAAACATAGCAAAATCATGATTTGCGTGATGTGTGAAACCGTACCCTAATACACGCTTCCCGGGGCAGAAAGCAACACAGGGCATGTACACACAGCCACAAAGCCGAACATTGCCAACACCACCAACAAGCCAGCATGGATATATGTTCTACCAACATTCCTCTAGCGCTACGCGCCGGGCAGGCGGCGGTTTATTTTTTCGCTTGTCTTTCTTCCCACAGAGGGTGCCGCGCGAGCGAGAGAAGAAAGTGCGACGAAGTGTGCGTGATGAATGATGCGATGAGAGAGGCTGTGGTTGGGCGCTGTGTTATCATCCAAACCTTTTCCTCTACATTCATTGCCCGCGATGTGGTGAGAGATAATTGGTGATGCCCGATTCCATCAACTGTGTGTAGTGTGAAGTTTTTCCCGACACGCAATCGGAAAACATCCAATACACACACACGCACGGGGCCTTGTTTTTTGCTGTTGCTTTTCTTATGCTACCACGCACTCCACGCGCAGAACTAATATATGTGTGGTGCCCTAGCAGCATGCACGCCTACATACCCACAAACATATACACACACACACACATCTGACATTCACGCACGTTTCAAACACACACCACCAGCTCTCTACCAGCTTCCACACACTTGTGTATGTCGGTATGTTTTCATTGAAAAGCGCGCGAAAATCTTGCACGAGCGCTCAAATGCACACAATTTTCACGCAAAACGCACCAACGGAACAGTGTTGCCGCCATTTTATTTTATGTTTCCCAGCACGGCATCGCTGCTCCGGATGCGTCGTGTGCAAACACAATGCGGGATGAGAACGGCGGGTAAAACCATACACACAATTGACAGCTTTGACAAGAGCAAAACACGGCTTGACGGAAGTGGCACTTGGATGGTGTTGTAGAAATGTGGGGAAAAAGAACGCTTCAAGTAGCAGCAGGCTTTGGAAAAATACGGACGGAATCTACGCTACAACGTTAGGTACGTGATGTTATTTGCTCGATGCTCGACGCTGCTTCAGTTTGAACAGTTTGTTCGGTGTGTGCGGGAGAGAGCGTGCGTATACTCGCTCGCTCTCGCTCTGTCGCATACAAAATGTCACTTTTTAACTTCCAACAAATAAAAACGCTTAACACATTTCATATTTTTCACAATTTTTCATCGATCAGTACAAACACGCATATGGAAAATAATGTGAAAACAGGTTCTTTACCGCACACAGTGTGGTGCGTGTGTGTTAATCTTCGCTTTTTTTAATATCACGTCACACTATTATTTCTTACCGGAGAAACACAACAAAACGACGCCGAATCGTCGCACCCGGAGGGCGAATGCGCGCACGCGATTATTGCGTTCCTACAATCTCACCACCAACAAAAAGCGCGCTTTTCTAAAATCTCGCGTTATTCACACTCCACTTACACGTCACGCGACTCAACGTGACTGGGTTAGAGCCAAAGAAGCACACCGGAACGGGACGATGATACGCGCCCGCCTTGCGAAGACAGCGTGTGCGTCAGCGTGTGTGAGCTGCTTCTACCAACACAAAAATGGAGATGGTTTTGCTCGCTGTCAAACGGCGCGCTGGTAAAAACTTCATGTAGACGAGAGAGGGAGAGAGAGAGCGAGCACACGCATGATCGAGCGAGAGAACAGCTATTCATTAGAGCGGCGCGAACACACACGCACACGTAGCTGTGCGCACACACAGTGGAAAAAACCAACTTCAAAAGCACTACACAAGGATATAACCTCACCACCAGTGCAAAGCGAATGTACTCTGTGTACCACCACACACTACTGGAAGAGGTGCAACCAACAGGGAAGAGAGGGGGGTGAAATCGGGTGAGAAGAGCAAACGACGAGAAGCAACCACCACACCCTTCTTTACATGGCTTGCTTGACATTGCACACTGCCAGCACTACTGCTGTCCGTGTGTTCGTTCGGTGGTTGCTACCGCAGCAGTAGAGGTGACCGAAGCAGAGAGCGCGTGTGGTGGTGTATTATTTTCAACATCACGCACTTTATCACACAAAAAAAAGATTGTGCCTCTCGCACACGCACGTCCGACGAAACCGATATTGTGGCGGGTTCCCGCCAGAAAAAGCAGCACAGCACTGGCGAACGATTTTCTAACAGAACGAAACGCGCGTTCGTGACGCGTCTGTTCTCGCGTGACGCAGCAATTAATAATGCTTGCTTATCCGCCATTTTTTCGCGTCCCTTTAGCTATTCGCTTCACAGAAAAGTCGAGAGAGTTCATGCCGATTTTCGAAATATTTATAGCGTGTCACACCGATTTTCACTACATCTCGGCAGGCGTAATGCAGCAACACCACACGCACAAGAAAACAGTATGGTGCGAGGTTAAGAAAAATAAACGCCAACACTGCACGTATGTGGGCAAGGAAAGGTGCAAGAGCGGGGTAGACGAGACAGCGCGCGCACACATCGTCACACGGCATCACACACAACGCCAGAAAGGTAGCATGGTAGCGATGTGTGTGGATGCGAACGATGTGAAAGGGTGGAAAAGGGAAGAGAGCGGAGGATACTGTAGAAGGAAGGCAATATAGAGAAGAGAACACAACACAGCGTACACCACACACAACACACAACCTGATCAGACAGAAGCACTACGAATACTAGGAAGCGCTCGGGCTTTCCTATGTGTCGGAGGCCTTGCTTTCTAAATTAAGAAGCGCACACAAACACACACACACGCATGCACACGCATTCATCGCGCCGACACACACAAGTATATGGGCTATGTGGAACCGTTTTGAATGTGTATGGTTTAGGTAGAGTGGTGTGTGTGTGTGTGTGTGTGTGAGGGAATGGATTGACTTTTTGTTGAATGTACCGTACCCAAGGAGCCGATTCCCAATTAACAAAAAGAGTAGCTCATGCTTGTGAGATCCCCTTGTATCTGTGTGAGTTCTTTTTTGTGAGAAACGGTGGATCTCATTGGTAATACGGAAGAGCTACGTGAGTGTTACACTTGAAAAGCAAGGAAAAATAGTCTTTTTAGAATAATTTAAATGTATTTATTTGTTTGCAGCAGTATTCATTTATTTCAAATGCTTTTTTAACAGTGTATTAATTAAGTATTAATTCTCTGTAATATCTTTTTAGTATTATTGTTCTTCGAGACTACTTTGAAAGTTTAGTTATTTTATGACACAATTCACAGCTTCTAACTAATTCTATACTTCATCTTAATTGTTCATGCTGTAGACATCCCAGAGCAAAACGATCATAAGGCACTCCATATGTTTTTTTTTGTCAAGATATTAACCTTTTTGTTTTCCCTGTCATCGCTTAATGTTGTTGTTCACACACTACGCTAATCATCCTAATTGGATTACCATGTTCTTTTTTCTAATCGCAAACATATTCGTAGCTTGGATAATTCATCGGGGCGATGTCTCGGCTGTAATAAAACATGTCACCTTACCTTGTACATCAGCAACTCCGAACATGAGGACATTAATTTTCGATTCGACACTTCATCGTGATAAAGTCATCTGGTGCCTTGCGTTGCAGCAACAAATTTATCCGAAAATGCCGCGAAAAACGTGTTCTACCAGTGGTCAGGCAAACCTTCGAACTTGGGCCTACTGTATTGCTGGTATTCCGTTGCTTTTTGCATCACCAAATCTCCCACCGTTAAAGTGATTCGGACGATCGTTACATATTAATTAAAGCGCCTTCGGTGAAAATGTCTTCCTGTTTTTTTTGGTCTTCCTTCGCACACTAAATCATGCATTTTTAATCAAGCTCGCCAGTTTCACGACCCGTTTGGGGAAGTTAACTGCTGTTGCAGGGCCACGCACTATCCGGCATACAGATGCATACACGCGCACGCACTCTGGAGCATCCCAAAGGTGTGTTCCCGCTTCAGGTTAGCACACGGCACGGACACCCCAGGAGACCCTTAACGTGGGCGCAGAGCAACATAAAAAAAAGTGTGTGGCCTCACTGACCAGACCCTCAAAGATTGTGTGATTCATTTTTTCCCACATTCACTTACGCTGCCTGCAAGATTGGCTGGACAAGTAATTTGGAACGGGAAAAGAACAAACCCCATGCTTCAGGTTCCCCTATAGGTTTAGCGGTTGTTTGTGCAGAGGAGAGATAATTTAAAATCTGCCAAAAAATGGCACCACCTCTGCAGAAACCACCGAAAGGGAATGCCAGAAGGCGAGCCTGATTTATAAAAGCTGTAGACAAAACAGGATCGACCACACGGCGGTGGTGAGGAAGATAGGCGGAACCATAAAAGGGAAACCTGTCTTTAGTTTTATTTACTGCAATCCTTTTTGGCAAACGGATCGGTGTCTCGGTGCGGATCATTTTCCACGCGTATCAGTTTTGTACGCATGCTGTTCACGAGACACTTCCAGGGAGGCAAAGCAAAGAAGGTATCGCAGGTTGGAACAGATCGCAGAGGCTGTGAACTTTCCTTGGTAACCATTTTCTGCAAGCAAGTAGCTGAATTGTTGGTGCTTTTAATTAGAGTCAATTACCTGCAAAATGGTCACTGACCACTGGTCCGTAGAGTGGACGCAAAGCTGGACCGGGGCCACTGCAATATAATTGCTGTATTTACCAAAACAATTGACAAATCGTTACTTGCTATTTGTTTCTGGCGGACGCTTTTGGCAACCAGCACATGAGACCTCCCGTGGGTTGGCGGGCTATTGCACCGTGTGTCCATTCCACCGACAACGAGACGACATGCTGTGCACCTCGGCAACCTCCGATCCTCGGATGAAGATGCGGCAGACGATGAGAGCTTGCAAAACAAAACAAAAAAAAGGAGTTTGCAAAAGGGTCAAGAATCGGACGTTCTGGGTGTTTGTTGCAGTTCCGTTTCGATCTGTGCAGTAAAATTTATGTGATTTTGAATCACAATTCATCGAGCGAAGAATTTCGGGGTTTTCGTGGCCCAATAAGGTTAATTTCGCTATGTTCCCAAACGAGTTCAGATTATCATTGTCTCACCTGCGGGTTAATTCAATTGTCAATCATTTAGCTGCTTAGCTATATGTTCTTATTATAAGATTTACTTCGATCTCCCGACTGGAACAAGTCCCCAAACATAAACCCCACAAAATATGCAAAATACCCTGTAGAGATGCTTCATCGTTTAAGAATTCCAGGAACTGCATTCTTAAAGCCATCTTTCGCTCTTCGTCGTTGCTCCACCGACATCCTTTTTCTGGACGTGTTGCACCAAACCAAGGGACATGGGCTTCAGGCAGCTTTGGCTTCGGTCCCGGTGGAATTTTTTGCCGATCTTCAAAAAGGGACACGCGTTTTTAATGTCAATTTGTCATAATCATGCTAATCGGTTGCTAATTTATGTCCATCCGCGCCACAATGCGTCCGGATGCGAATTTATTCGCCAGGTCTGGTGGTATCGGTATCGCCTATCTTCAGCGCTTGGTTTATGTACGCGATCTTTAAATTATCCATCCTGTTCCTCCGAAAATACTTCCACGAACGGGCCGATTCCAGGATGCCAGGGTATCATCGACCGAAAATAAAGAGCAACCTAAAGGCAACGATGAGACAAACGATGAGAACAAGCACAACACGGTAAAATATGAGAGATTCGGCAACAACGAAACACGGAGATGATTTACAAAATTAAGTGCTTTTTGATTTCTCTTTATGGGTCTGCTTTTCTTGCAGGTCGTATCGATTGCCCGAGCCGGTGCAGGATAGAAGAACAAGTTGTTTAACAAATGCTTTTCAAATAGCACCATTAGAAAGAAATTGATTGTTTGAGTATTTTACTGGCCAGCACCGAAACTCTCGGCCTACCTTACAATGGCAAACGATTTCTTCCCAATAAATAATAATCCCATTTTTCTTTTGGCACACCCTTTCGCGCACCATAAATAACGTCAGGAAAGCCCGCCCGAATGAGTTTTCCTGTTGATTGGTGAGTAAATTGATTTCTTTCCTATATTTAGAACATTTCCGAGGAAAGCGAAGATAAAAACGACATTTTTGAATCGCACTCAAAACAAAACAAATCGATTTGGCAACTGACAGTTCCGTAGGAATAGATGAATCTACGTTTATAGCGCATAGTTTAGTAGTTCCCGTAGGCGGTACGGTTGTCTACCATTCCTAGAGCAACCAAACAAAAGCAGTGTGGTTACATGGGCACGGGACTAAGAACAGACAGACGCGTTCCGTCACCGTACGATAGGCGCAGAAACGTTCCGCTAGACCAAAGAAAGGAAGGAAAAAAAGTACTGCAGTTGCAAAAACTTCGTGTTGATTTTGTTGCTCGTAATATTTGGTGCAGAATTTTGTCTTCAGTTTTCCCCCACGCATTGGAACGGCCATGGATGTACGCACGGTTCTCGATGGCTATCTGCGTAAGTATATTCGGATGTACGGTGGTGGAAAGCATTCACTTTCGGCAAAGGCTGATGTAAAACTTGCGCACCGTTTCTCGCAAAATGTTTTCTCTCCACAGGGAAAGCCGTCCATCCGAACAATCATGATCTGGACGTGTCGGCAATCGATCAGTTCTGTTTGACGCTGAAAAAAGACCCATCGAAGATGTCCATTGCCCGGGAGCTGCTTGTTAGCCGGATACAGTCACCAAACACGAAGGAATCGCTGCTTGCGCTAGAGGTGTGATAAGCGAGTGTTCATGCAATATGTTTACCGGATTTTGTACATGCAAGCATATTTTGCTTTTTCTTCTTCACCAGGCACTCGAGGAATGTATGGAATCGTTGGGTCGTGAGTTTCGGTCGGAAATAAACAAGTTCCGGTTTCTGAACGAACTGATCAAGATGGTTTCGAAGAAGTACAACGGTGACCAGACACCGCGTGAAGTTTCCGACCGTGTAAGTCTCTGCGATAAGAGAGCAAATCCCAACCGTTTCTTAATTGATAACACATTCTTTTGCATCACCTCTGCTCGGTCAGATTCTAAACATTCTGCTCACCTGGACGAACAAGTACGATCCGTGCGATTGTGATAAAATACAGGAAGCGTACAATCTGCTTGCAACCCAGGGCATCCAGCACCGGTCGCAGCAGAACGTAATCATCCGCGGACCACCGGTCCGGCATCCGGACGAGCGTGGGCCGGTGTTGGACAAGGAGCAGCAAAAGCTAAAGCAGCTAATCAGCAGCGGTAAGCCGGAAAACTTTGAGAAAGCGAACCTGCTGATACAGAACCTGTACCGGGATGAGGAACGGCGCACGCAGATGAAAAGCCGCCGGTTGTCGGAGTTGCAGAAGGTGGCCGAAAATACGAAGCTACTGAACGAAATGCTTGACCAGTACCGGGCCGGTGAAACGTCGGACGATGAGTTGGCAATATTGAGCGAAATTTATGAATCGTGTGAAAGTGCCCATCCGACGATTGTCCGATTGGCGGAGGAAACGCAGCACAGTGAGGAAATGCTCGGTAAGTGGGGAGGGCGGTGGGAGAGGATACTTTTTGCTGTTTACTTTCATGCATCACACATTCGTATTTGGGCACTGCTGTAAATTGTAATTGTAAAAAGAAATTTATTCAGTTTCGTTTAGTTTCGTATTGATATTGATTCGCTCCGTTTCTAATGTCCGTGTTGTCTTTCTCTCTCTCTCTCTCTGTCTACTTTATCTATTTTAACAATCCATCGGTCCAATTCCCATTTCACAACAAACACCACCCGCCCGTTTATCCACCCGTCGACTCATCATCATCCCTCATCATCACCAACATCGAGTCCTCCACAACGAACCACCAATTAAACCATCCTCCATCATTCACTAACACACGAACAGTTCAGTCACTTGAGAGCGGATGCAAGAATGTAGGAAAATTCTGGAGTTTAGCTAGTGAATTTGGTTAGTAAATTACCACTTTTTCGATTGTGTTTTCTACTTGCTGCTGTGAGATGCTTAACTTAATTCGTGGTGCTTTTTAAAAACACTTCGATGAGTAAAAGAAACATATATATAACATGTATATGTGCAGCTCATAATACTCAACATTCAGCTGATCCCAACGTGACCAGAGAGAAACGGTTTTAAAGCGCCACGAAATAAGTTGAAGAGTTAATATAGTTTAGGCCACTTATTTATCTGTTCTAATTAGAGCTCATAATAAAGCTTCGTTTTATGCATCTTTTCTCGTTTTACTGGTTGCATTCGTTAGCTACTTGTTCTTCTTACTATGCTGTTCATGAATTCTCTTTACAAATCATTGAGTACAAAGTCTAACGTAAGTCTATCCACTTCTTTTGCAGAAAAAATATTCGACGTCAACGATGCGCTGACGCTAGCACTGGACAAGTACCGTGTAAAAGTGCTTCACCAGCAACCGGTGGAACGGGCAACCCTGTCTCAGCGTGGCGCTGCTGCAGCTGCCGGCGAATCCACACCACTTTCCGTCAACATGAGCTACACACCGAACATCATTGGACCGGATCCACTGGAGACGCTGTTCGATGTGTCCAGTGATGGGGCGGGACAAAGTGGTGACAAAGAGACGACTACCTCGCAACGCTCGAACTATGACGATCTTAGTGACATTTTCTCATCGACCGGTAGCAACGGACCGGCGGCCACCCACGGTATACTGCTGCCGGAAGCGGTTTCCCACGGTTCTACTTCAGCGCCCTCGTTCGGTCTTAACGGGTTGAAGGCAAGCGACACCAAATCCAAAGATAATCTAATGGAATTGAATTCCATTTTAAGCAGCATTAAGAATAGCGCCAGCATTTCCTCTTCGCCCATTCCGGCCGGTAGTAGTAGTAGTTTGACAAAGAAACCTTCACCAACACGAGCACCCCATAATGGTTCCGGTAGCGGTACGTCAAGCAAATCCATTCCCGAATTAGATTCCATCATTAGTGGCATGAAGGCGACACTTCTTTCCGGATCATCGGTAGCGTCCGAAGAGGAGGTGGTAGGGGAATCTGTTTCGACGCCAATACCCGATCCCGCCGGTGCAGTTTTTCAACCAGTTAAAGCATCTCAGCCATCGCTCTCCAATGCGTCTGAGGAAGCGTCTTCAGCGCCAGCCGAAAGCGTCGCCAAACCGGAATTGAAAGCGCTCGCCGATATTGTGATCGATCTTGATAGTATCCAGCCGAGCCGGGAACCGTCGCGTACCGTGCTGGATGATAAGGAAGGCCTTCAGATTACGCTTAACTTTGCCGCCGACCATCCACGGCCCGATGTGACGGTGATCGTGATTTCCACCATTAATCAGGGCCGCACCAGCATTCCCAGCTTTCAGTTTGATGCGAGCGTTCGGAAGCCGTGCAAGCTGCGCCTACTGCCACCCTCTGCCACTAGTCTACCCGGTACGAAACCCTTCCGGCCACCGGCCGATGGTATTACGCAGGTGCTGCTACTGGCCAATCCAACCGGTGAGCCGGTCGATGTAACGTGCATCCTAACGTACCTGGTCGGGGATGATCCGGATCCGATAAAGGAATCGATCGTTATGCAGGCGGTACCATCGGTGGGGGAGTAGTGCCGTGGGGGAAGGTGGCATGGAATTACGCAAGCAAGTAAACGGAACCCTGTGATCGAGATTATGAATCAGGACGGCGCAGTTTTATCCAACGATGAACATCATGAGCGGCAGCTTTTGCAACACTCCTGGCAGCACCGACAGCTTACTGAGGCTGAGATAGTGTGAAAAGCGTAGTGGTGGACGAAGTCAATAATAGGCGAATATAATAAGCATAAAAATAATAATAAAAAAAAAAACAAAAGTATATATACATATACATTATGCCAGTTAAAGGGATACGTGTTAAATTGTTTTGCGGTTTTATTGCATTTGTAAAAAGAAAAGAAAATTAAATGCAATTAAGAAAAGGATGTAGCAAAGAGACAGGATGGAAACCGATCGATGGTTTCGGTTTTGGTTAATGTCTGGGGCGTTTATTTTGTGAGTAAATCCCCGAAGCATAAGACATAAAACTACATCGCGCTGATTGAGTGTGGAGCGCAGGCTTACGAATGTGAAGGCAAATTTAACGACAGCCATGTCGACAGCTCGTTTGCTCGTTCGGGAGTGTGCTTTTTTGTAATACAATTAAAAACACAGTATGTGTTTACTTTGGTCTTATAAGGTCGTTTTTAATTTTTTTTTGTTTAAGGGCTTCAAGTTCTTGAATGTTGGACCACTGATTACAAGTTAAAGGCGAAAAGGTCTACTTTATCTTGGGGAAAATGGTAGAACAGCCTAAGGAAGTTGGAACACTGTAAGGAACATTTATAGTCGTAGTATTCACATAAGCCTTTGAGACATGGACTCTGTCCCAAACTGAGCAACTCCTCTTGGCCACGTTGGAGAGGCTTTTTTGCCTCGTATTTATGATGAAAGGGCTCTAAATGATGTACGACAGTGAATTAGACTCGCCTGGTTACGGTGTGCTGATCTGTACAGTCATGTCTTTTAGGTCTTCTACAAACGAGGTACAAAGAGTTTCTAGCACCACACCACCAAGTAAGTATTTATGATTCTTAATTGTTTGAAAAAATGAATAAAAATATTCTGTATATAAATAACTCACAACTTTTAGAGCCACCTAATAGATTCCATGTGACGTGACACTAGAACAGATACAGTTGAGCGACGTGACTGTTGCATAGCAACGGTTCATATGGGAGATTCAAATTCCAACGTTTAGAATAATTACGTACACTATTCTTCCCTGAGACTTCCTGCTGTGGACAAGCATACCTACACCAACTACTAAACCTGTCACTAGTACTCCATTACCCAGTATCTAGCGCGTCAATTAAAGGTCCTAAGAAACCCTTTTCAAAATTCAAAAACACAGCTGACAGCGCAAATGAATGCAAACCGATTGACAGCCCGCGAGCACAGACCTGTGCTGTGTGATAACCGATGGCCATAGCAAAAAAAAAGCGAAGAAACTCCAACACCTTGCATACCAATTAGCCGCCGCGTGTGAAGATGCCTGTCCAACATGTCACCTGATTGCTGCCCGGACGAACACACCAAAAGGGCAGCAGCAAATCATGTCAGCTTGAAGTCGGCGATGCGATGGCACATTTCTTCGTCTGCTGCCTGCTTGTATGCTGACCACTTCACTTTCCTTTACGCCATGGTTAATTGAGATTTCAACAGTGTTCCCCCGACTTCTGTCCTAACCTTTTTTGTTTTTGCTAAGCCCTTACACTGAAGGGGTTTGTTTGTACGGTTGGGGTTTGTTTTTGTTTTATACAGCTTCCGTTTGGTGACAACATTGTGGCAGAGGAGGCATGCTTTAAACCAAAAAATAACCTCTCTCTTCTCCACACTTTCTTTGTGGCGTTCTGTTTGCACATCGTACCACGGGTGCCCGGAGGCTGCGTACGATTGTTGGAGCTGCGTAAGCGAAAAGCGATCGGTCAAAGATGGAGGTCCCTTCAAACGTTACGTTGATTGCTTTATTGACTGTCTCGGGGTAGAATTGTTTATCCTAAAAAAAACTGAAGATTCTTCTCTGGACACTATTGACTGTACCGCTAGCTCATGTACCGGTACGATCTAGTTCTATTAAATGTAATGTTTAACGATCAGTTTTCAAGCAAATAGAAATATTTATCTACTGATGCTCCGTAGTCTACATTGATCGTGATCACCCTATGCGCCTTGGATAACAGAGTCAATCGCGTTGCTTGCATAACCTTTGGGAAAGTAACTTTGTTGTACAAAAAAACGTTTACTGCAGTCAAAGTGTCGTCTGAGCCCTCACTCGATTCCTAGACATCTTTATAGCACCATCTCAACCTCAGTACGAAACATGCGAAAGCGCTTACACAGAGAGTTTATCGCCTTAATCCAAATTACCCGACGTATTTTTATACCTTCTCTCCCTATAAGCCTTGTTCCAGTTTTCACAAAACAGCCGTAAACTTGTAAAATAATCTACATACCCCAACGTGGATCAATAATTTAATTTACCTCTCCCTATTTTCGTTTTGCTTTTTTTTGTTTCTCCATCTCTAGCCCCATTGCACTCAAATGTTGCGCACCTTTACCGCGTTGTCTTTGTAGGGCTTGAAAATCTGGGATCTTCTAAAGGTTAGCAAACTCCATCACCACTGCAACGAACGGTCGGGAATGAGGAGAGGGACTTTTATCACTCAATCGTTCCGCGTTCGGGCTGGCGCACCATAAATATGTTCATCGTATCTCCTCTGACCCACCTGACAAAGCGCTTGTCCCGACGTTAATCCCGCTGGTGTAATCATCTTAGTTGATCCCGATGATGCGCGCGCGTTCTACAAATGAATTTCCATCCACGTACCTACAACGTACAACACTGTTTTAACAACCAATTAACTGTTTTACGGTCGCACATAACTTCACCCCAGAGGATGGGATGGTGTTCTGCCTTTTTTTATGAAGCCATCAAATCATAATCGAAAGCCCACGTACACATCAGCATCGACCATCGAAGTGCATCGATCGTGTCTATCTTCATTATAGGTGCGCAAGAGCGATGCGCCGTCTTCGACAATAGCATGGCAGGTTGGGGGGTTATGTCTTTGTGGAGCAAAAACTGCATCTCAATGAATCGTTTAAGATGAATGGCGCTTACGGGAAGTGATCGTAATGTGTTTGATGCTCATTATCAAGAGTTTCCGTTGCAATGATAATGCATATAAAGATGATGAGTAAAACTGTAAACAAAAACCTCGAATACTTCTCAATAAGTAGAATTCTTAAAGTATTTAATACTGATAAAGTGCTTTAATATTATCATTAACTGCACCTAAAAGCTCGACCTAAAAGCAAATTATGTCTTGGTTAACCTCAAGACCAGCTGGTCTTATTAATTAATCGATCTTAAAATAGTGTTTGAATCTCTTTAAAAGCCATTAATCGAAGATCATGATCACTTTTATCGAGCATCGAAACTAATTTTCTAGTTTTTGTAGTAAATGCAAAGTATTTTATTGAACAATTGTTAAAAGAAAAAAATGCTGATTGATCCTAAAATCTACAATAAAAAAGGATTAATAAAACTTCATTTTAAGGTTGTATATAAATTATATAAACTTCTTTAACTTCTAGCTCTAAACAATTCCTTCGTTGTTAAATTCCTAATAAAAGAAATTGGATTTTAAGCTCCTTTTTGCCTGAACAACTGCTCATTCCTTCCCTATCTACCATGCAACATGGGAATGCAGAAGATTGTTGCATTCCCTTTCCTGCGATGTCACACGGGCGCCCTCGTACGTCGCATCGAACCTGTCACAAGCATCCACCGTACGGACATGCGTCGTAAAGCTGTACCGACGGTCTGAGGGCTAAACCATTTCTTCGACGGGTTCAAACCGTTAACGGCTGTCCTGTTGTGCGGATCGGTTTGTGGACGTGTCGAGAAACTTGCGCTTCGTTCAGTGTTGAGAATTCTTTCGTAAAAACGATCAAACGATTTCCACGGAAACGGTAGTAAAATTAATAACAATTTTGTGATAACGCAAAAAAAGCGCAGTTTTAAATATTTTTGTGCCCGCGTGTGTCTGTGCTATCAGTGAGCAAAAAAAAAGCGTAAAATTCGTAATCATAATCCCGTACCAGCCAGCCAGCCAGCCGTTGGGCCTCCCGCCGGGGATTCGCCGTAAAGCTGCAAACCAATAATGCAATCAGGCGATTGATTTAATTGAAAAGATAATAAATTCTGTCGTTTTGGTACGGTGCTTCGAGCGGCCACCCGGTGAAGAAGTAATCGGGCTGATTCGTTAGGTGGGGGTCTCTAGCGAGACGCTTTAGTTGCAGGATTTCTCTCGGCGTATAATCGGAAACTGGAATCAAATTCGCTGGTGATTTCACTGGAAGCTCGATCCCAACGATCTTGTTGAACCGCGGGTGAAAAAAAAACCCGATAAAAAAGTGCATAACGAGGTGTGAAGTGTGTGTGCCAAGCATCCGGGGAAGGTGTTATTTTATTGGCAAAAAAGAAAACTGATCGAACGGAGGCGTAAAATTAACCCCGTTTGGTGATCATTTTATTGAGGTGAGCATTGAATCGAATTAATGGCTCTAGCGCACTTCGGTGAATCGATAGAATAAATATTGACTAATGTGTAATTATGATCGATAAAGAGTTTAATTTATTGTGACAAAAGTGTGACTAGTGCAAGCGAGGTACAAGCCGATCCTCCAGTAGAAGTGATCGGTTGCCCATTTTCCTAATAAAACCTAATGCCAACATCCTGAAGAAACGACACAAGAATTTACCACCTCATCGTGATAACTAATTGTGAATGTGTGTCAAGCGTTACCACGGCAAATGATAATTAAAACAATCAGCCAACAATCAGTGTACGGAGTGGTTCAAATGGTTCTGCATATTTATATGTGAAATCCTTTGCTTTTTTGTTTTGGATTTACCACCGGCCGTGTTAAGCCGATAAAATTTCAAGAAGTGGCATTCCGTGCATACCGGTGTCTGTTTCTGCGTGTGGTACCACCGTTGGTATTGAGTTACAGTTTACAACAGTGCCGTTTCGCGTGACAAGTGGATCTTTGAGTGGTTTGGTGTAGTGTGTAAGGCGATCGGCAATTCCAAAACGATCGTGTTTTTTTTTTAAGGTGAGTTAAGTAATATATAGATGTTACTAATCTATATGTTACTAATCATGTTACATGTTACTAATCAAAATTGGTATGATCAAACTTACTTTCTGCTGAAAGTGGGTCAAGAACGTTCAAATTATCTTTGTGAGATAAGTGCAGTGCTTAACATTACTCTACAAACATTTATGTTTTGAATACCGAATACAAACTTGAAAAAAATAGATGAAAGTGTTGTGAAAAGTAAAGCAAGGTATTTTTATTACTAATGCTTGACTCATTTAACACTCATACGAAATACAAGATCAAATTAATAAATGTTTAGAAAAACTGTGTCATATTCAATGATCATCGCATTCAATACGTTGCCAATATAGAGATCTCTGGTCCTGGTAGTGATATTGAAAATACGCCGGTTTTAACTCGACTGTACCGATATTAAATCCAATTTGATCTGTCAAATGGAGTGAAAAGAGTCAAGATAGTCAAGGACGTTCAAAATGGTCACCATTCTTTGATAATAGGCAAGCACAAAGTACATCAGAAACCGGACGAAAATACAATATAAGACATAAAGTGATGGACAAAATCATAAGACCACCTTCATATCCGTTTTTCCAACTCCTGCCTTAGATACTTCTACTAAGTGTAATAATTTGGTAAAAGCATAATCAACATCTTAATTTGTTAAAAAATTACCTATTCCTTGAAGGAACATTAACATCCTAAAGCATTGTTTAAAAGATATAATAAAATAACTTCAGATCTGGCCCATGATAAAGTAGACAAAAGTAAAATGGAGATTTCTAAAACTAAAAAACAAAATTGCTTGAATTTAAAACTAATGAATGGTCCTATTATTTTTTTTAATGTGTTGCTGACTACATTTTTATAAGAAAGGCAAAAAGAGAGAGCGAGAGAATCGATTTCTTTATTGATCCAATGAAAGGATTGTTTTCGTTAAGGATATTTTCGATT
>KZ064002.1:0-25452 GCA_002091835.1 Anopheles maculatus | reverse complement strand
CCCTCCTGGCGAAGTTCCATATAAAATTGAGTGACGATTTGGGCTGTAACTCGGCTGTAACTTGGCTGTATGACGCACCACTTAAAGCCCAAAATGAGCGACCCGAACGAGCGATCCGGACGAGTGACCCGAACGTGCGCATTCTGCAGCTCTCGCTCATACTTCTTCTGTCTACGCTCCTGTGATACCCACACTTGTTCATTCCACGAAATAAGAAGACGCGTGTTTTCACCGGTTTTTTTTTATTCGTTCGGCGTTGGTTTGGGTCGCCTTTCACTTGCTTCACTGAATGACGGTCTAAGGCGTCTGATTCGGGTGTCTTCTTTTCGTTTCCTGCTGGTACTGCCGGTGTCTCCGCGAAAGTCCACTCCAAATATTCGCTTGAAAAATGATCTAGAACGGAATAAAATATCATGATTAGATAGAGAAGGATACAAGGATCACGTACGTTACACTTCTACTTACATTTTAAGACGATTTGCAGCAAATATTACACATTTTTTCACCGGTATCAACGCGTGCATCCTCCACTGCTGGAGGATAACAGTAACTGTATGCATCTTCTTCGCTTCTTTGCCAAGCCAACTGCGTCGACAAAACACGCTCGCACACGCCGCACTTGCAGAATCGAAAGAGGGCGAACGCGTACACAGAAATGACAGAGATGCATCGATGGTAGAACTCAACATCGATATCGTTTCAAATTCAAAGTCCCAGAAGAGGGAGATCGCGCTAATTTTTGCATGTGTAAGCGAAGGATAGCACTACCGAAATCGGAGAGAATGAGTTGCTCCGCCAGGAGGGTAGACGCACGTCCACTCGCGATGACGCTAACAGCCAACTGCGCAGTGGACGTGTATGCAAGAAGGAGAAAGCGTGCGGAGATAGAAGCAGTCCGAGCATGCGCAGAACCGCCTCGCTCGTTGAAGTCGACATCGTACAGCGCAACATGCAAACACGGCACGCTTCAACAGGCCGTTTTGCATTTGTATTGTGTAAGCTCGCTCGCGTTGCTGGGTGGTTCCCTCCGTTTCAAGGTGTTTCAACCTGCGTCGGGCCCACAAACTGACCGAAAGAGCGAGAAATCTAATACTCACGGTCTGTCGGGCGGGGTCCATCGGTGGTTGTGAGAGTGCAGCCGAGTGAGTGTGGAGATTTGGTGGTGTGCGTTCCATTAGCATGGCGCGGAAATCATCCCGAATCCCGGAATTCGCGGCTTCCACACGAGCAAGGACGCTATCCGAATGCTTCGCCAACAGAAGCTTTATTTCCGCAACCAAACCGTTTCTTCCATCTCTACGGAAGTCACGGCAATCACGGCACATCCACACGAGACCGGTGTCACTTTCCATCTCCTTGACACTGAGATCAGAAATGCCGGTGCACTTGACATGATGCACAGATTCACAGTAGCCGCTGCAGTGAATAAAGTCCCCCATAATTGGGTCGTTACAGGTGCAGCACAACATCACCGATTTGGAAATAACACTGGCAAGTTATTTGAGTAAAGTAGAATGGAGTATTCCTCAGCTTGCTTTGTAAAACAGTGTTTGTTTAAAAAACGGCCGAAAAAAAAACACTGGTATGTAGAGCAGTTGGAAAAATGCGTGTGAACTGTACCAAGCGTTAGAAGAGTTATGCTATTAAATTAAGGTATTAATCACGTTAGTAAATTAAGGTATTGTTATGCTCATTTTGCTCTTTTTTCATTATTTAGTCGTTACGTTTATTACATAGTTAGTACCATATTATTACTAGTACTTTTTTATTTGCTCGATACTTTTTTTAGTTAGTTGGCGTTAGTGCATTATGTGTAAGATTACATTAAGATTATTTTGTCATCAAGTTACATGAAATTGTGTCTTAAATAAAATATTTAATTTCTTCTGCTTAAAAATATTAACCTAAACTTTGTAATAGACTTTTATATATGATTGGTCATCGGAAACTAAACAATAGTTCAGAGATATTTTGTGATGTGAGAAATGTTAAAAGTTACAAAAAAGGATCTTAATACTAAACAGAAATACTTACTGTATCGGTTGTTTCTCCAGCAGTCATATTTTCCAGCAAAAATAGCATCGGTTCATACCCAAACCACCTTGGTTTGAATATCTCATGTGGGGCTGCAATTAGACGGAAACTATTGTAGATTGTATTTACATTTAGGAATATTCAATATATCTACCTGCTCCAGTTACGTGGCTCTGGCGTACTTTGGCAAGATTAATTCGAAAAGCTCCACGTAGACTTTTCCACTTTTCCTTCAAATCCGATGTATAAATGTTATATTCATTGGCCAACTTTCTCCACGCATCTTCCTGGACATCCTTCAACTTGTAGGCCCCAACAGATTTGTTCCATAATTCAGGATACTTCTGAATTGACTGTATTAAAGCCACCGTTCGTTTTTCCGACAGACCAACCTGTTGCAATGACCAATAATGACCAATAATGTTTTAAATTTTGAAAAAATCGTGGTTCAATCAACTTTCACCAATGTTTCCGAAAGTATGTCGCGCAAAGCGTCTTCAGCGTACATGCGTTGTTGATTCCATGAATATAATGATTCCTAAAATGTGACTGTAGCAGCTAGACAACGTATATCGCATAACATTCATTGTGTGCTTTCTATGTTCGATTTCTCAATATTTTATAAAGCCCAGTCCAATAATAAAAACAATATGTAGAACGATTCATCTTCATTTGCAAACATCAGTGTGATATTATCGATTATAAGCTGGATAATTAAGCATTGAAAAAATAGTGTATTCAATTTCTATTAACTAACTTTATTTAAAAAATATGCCTTAAAATGTGATTAAGCTACATATACTAAAACAAGAATAACATAACTATCAACAGGTATACATGTCGTTCATCTCAATTAGAAATTTCTATTTTCTTTTTCAAGCTCATGCTTGATTTATATATTTTTAAATGTTTACTCGAATAACTAAATCTTTATTTAATTTATTTAAATTACAATATGACGGCCGAAGGCCGTATTGTCAACTAAATCTGTTTGTTTGAAATTTCCATTAATAAACGAGTCTTTTGAAAAAAAACTTTTACATTAAACATTTCATATGTTAACACAATTTCAAACACAGTTATATTATTTTAGAAAGTCGATTTTAGTTCTACTCTTTTACATTTAGAATAGCGCAACATGGATACAAGCTAAATTGTTCAATTGTGTAATTATCACAACTTGTGAACTTACAATGCAGTACGTTAGAAATGTTTATTATATCCCGTTGTTTGTCTTATTTAATGAGCATAAAGCAAGTTTAAAAACGCATTTGGGTAAAACTCTTCTTAATTAGTAACACTTATCTATGCTCGTGAGTTCTTATTTATGCTCGTGAGTTGTAACGGACGAACAACGGATCGAGAAACCAGCTTTAAAGTATCACACGGCTTTGGACTAACTGATTTCAAACATACGTGGCTCTAGAAGCAGCAAAAGGAAATCATTGATAAATGTTATCAAACCGACCTAGGAGGAACGCCCGCAATGTTGGCCCGCCATCGGCCGAAGTTCTCTCCCGTAGACGGCGGATGCGAAACCAACGCCAACGGGTGTATCGAGAACGTTTGCGAGCGGGCACACTCCCACCCTTTCGTCCGGGCAGGACGCGCCGCGACAGGCAACCGCCTACCGCTAAGGACATCGAGAGGAGACGGGCGAATCGGCGAGAACGGGAGCACAGGAGAAGGCAGGAAGAGGCCGATCGCCACCGTAATCTGTCGACAGAGCAACGGAGCCAACCTTCCAACACGGCCGAAGACGAGGCCGAAACAATGCAGGTGGAGCTTGCACGGGAGAACAGCAGCCAACTAGAGAACGATTGCGAGCGGGCACACTCCCACCTGTCACTCCAGGTCAAAGGAGAAGACGCCGCCAACCACCGCCAGTCGAACACACCGGGCGCAGAACGGGAAATCGGCGCGAACGCGAAAGACGGAGACGCGAAGAGGCAGCCGATGTCGCCGATCGTAGACGGGGCATCTTATCGTCCGTTGAAGAGGCCGCCATCACGGAGGCGGAAATGTTAGCGCGCTGATCCGTCCGGACTAGTGGCTTCTGTGGAGCTGTCGGCCATAGCGCGGCCGTGTGCACCAAGGACGTAAGGCGCATAAGGTGTGGTGGATCACATCGTATCGCCGCTCAGAGCTGCGGAGGAAGAGCTCAACGCCGTCACTGAAGCTGTTCCGGAGTGCGCGCAAATCCATGCGGGATTTGAAAGTCTGTGTGTTTTCTTGTACCGCGTGATTTCGTTTTGTGATGCGTAATTTTGCGTTGGTGAACGACACCTAATTGTTTGTATAAGAAATAAATGTAGCAAATGTTCTGTGGAGAACAATCGGGGTTCAGGAGGAGCGCCTGACTCATGCGCGTGTTTGAGTCAGGTCGCAGCTGGCCAACGGTTACGCCCGTCAGGGAAGGCCGAAGGCCCAGGAGAACTGTGTGTTTTGTTTAGTTAATGTTTGATGTTTGTTAAATGTTAAATACTGCTGAATAACAGGTTGGCTGATAAGTCCCCGGTCTAACAAACAAAAACACATTTTTTTGTCAAAATTCGTTTTTATTATTCAACATAGTTCCCTTCAAGAGCGATACAACGATTATAACGACCTTCCAATTTTTTGATACCATTTTGGTAGTACTCCTTCGGTTTTGCCTCAAAATAGGCCTCAGTTTCGACGGTCACCTCTTCATTGCAGCCAAATTTTTTCCCTGCGAGCATCCTTTTGAGGTCTGAGAACAAGAAAAAGGCGCTGGGGGCCAGATCTGGAGAATACGGTGGGTGGGGAAGCAATTCGAAGCCCAATTCATAAATTTTTGCCATCGTTCTCAATGACTTGTGGCACGGTGCGTTGTCTTGGTGGAACAACACTTTTTTCTTCTTCATATGGGGCCGTTTTGCCGCGATTTCGACCTTCAAACGCTCCAATAACGCCATATAATAGTCACTGTTGATGGTTTTTCCCTTCTCGAGATAATCGATAAAAATTATTCCATGCGCATCCCAAAAAACAGAGGCCATTACTTTGCCAGCGGACTTTTGAGTCTTTCCACGCTTCGGAGCCGGTTCACCGGTCGCTGTCCACTCAGCCGACTGTCGATTAGACTCAGGAGTGTAGTGATGGAGCCATGTTTCATCCATTGTCACATATCGATTTACCTCTTCAGCGAGACTCCGAGTGGCCGCATGGCACCGTGGAGCAAGCAGCCGGCAGGAAGTTCTACTGGACGATCACCTCCAATTTAAAATAAATGTACAAACACGAATCGATTGTTGTATTTAATTATTCATAACTGTATATAGCCAACCTAGTTCTCAAGTTTAAAATCAAAGCTTTACGATAGATAAAGAACGTCGCATATTGCACGAGGAATTTTCAAACCAAAATGAATGAACCATAGCTTATATCAGTTGATATACTTACAATGTTGTAACTTATTCATCATCTGTATTCTTTCAATTACATCGATATATTATAAAATAATAACACATAAAACTTCGTTGAACGTTTGTCATTATGATAAGGTATTTTATTTCATTAACGTATGTAAAAGCGAACTGAATGTAGAAAGAGATGTTATCATCTACAGAAACGGTCACAATCATAAAATTAACATTGGTTCAAAAATGTTTCGTTGGGCTTCATCGTAATCATTGTACACGTACTATCATCGTCTTTTTACGAAAACCATGCTTCCTCGAACTCTTCCTGTACGATATCTAAATACTTATAAACAGCTCTCACAATCTTCTTAAAGAATATAAACTCAAGGAGAAAATCATCTGCCACTAGCTTTCTTCTTCTTTGGTTTTAAAACATCGACAGGTCTCAGACTATCATTTCTGGGATCCTTAATTTGTTCTACCCGTAGCTGTGTATTTAGCTGTTTTCGATAATAGGTTCCAGGCTTATAGCGATGAATAAGATTGGCCCCCGCCAAGGACGCCAACCGTGCTAAGAAGATGGCAATACAATCGCATGCATAGAAAGGACGGGCCAAGCTACGGGTCTGCCCGGTCCTTCCACGTGAAAGACTGTTATCTTTTTGGCCGCTATCGTCTCGCTTACCGGACAGCCACCGGATTATCACAGGACCAAACACGATCATTTCGTTCATTTCTTTCAACAGCACTATCAGAAACAGTATACGCATTCTACCATTCGATCGGATTCTGTAACACGATATTTTTATTATATTTTCAACATTTCTACTCCGATTTTCACATTCTTCACTTATTATACAGCCATAATACAAAAAACTTACCAGTTGCAGCTTGAATGGTACTCGTTCCTGGTAGATTTTCAGCTACACATTCTCTTTCGCGCTGCTCCCTTGAGGACTTTCCCAGCCTACTCACTGCTCCACTTTTCTTCTCTCGCTTCACAATCTCAGTTTACAAGTAATTATCGCATAAAACACTTAAATTGATATAACGAAAATGCAACGCTGAAAGTGATTGGTTCTACACTTGTGGACGAGGGGTGTTGTTTTGTTCAATGTTAACCCTACGTTGTGATCTGGGTAATTAGTTCGTATATTGTTCACTCTTTATTCTGAATTATCAACCGCACTGAAGGGAAAGCAAACAGAGCCAATAAAACCACGCGACTTGAGCATCACAAAACCCCCAGCTCTCTCTGACACTTACTCTTCCTATTCTTTCCAATCGATCTTTGCTAGCCCTTACGCTGTCACCGCAATATGACAGTTAAGCTCAAGTTCTGTTTACAACATCGCGGCCACCTAAATTTCCCAAGGAAAATTTACAACTTATACCTCATACTATTTACCGTCAAACAAAAACAAAATCTTAACTTAAACTTTCTCCTTTTCGAACGGTAACAAACATATACGAGAAACCGGCCTACGCAAAACACCTTGCTTCGTTCGTATTGTCACTACACGAACAATTCCATCCGCTCCCGGATGCACCTCTACAATACGTGCCAACGGCCATTCCAACGGTGTCGTGTTGTCCTCCTTCAATAACACCATTTGTCCGGCGCTTAAAGGCGTCACCTCAGGAACACGTTGATCTGCGTTATGCAACTCGCTTAGGTACTCGTTCCTCCATCGTTTCCAGTGATGTTGTATCAACTGCTGCAATTGCTGGTAGTGTTTCAGCCGATTTTCCGGAATACCAGTCACGTCTCCTTCAGGAATTGATTGAAGAATTGTACCCGTCAAGAAGTGCCCTGGAGTTAAGACGCCGAACTCGGAGGGATCCTCGGACAGAGGAGTCAATGGCCTGCTGTTTAGTTGTGCTTCAATTTGAGCCAAAATCGTCGCCATATCTCCAAAAGACAATCGACGTGTCCCGATGACCTTCAACAATGTGCGCTTTGCTACTTTCACAGCGGCCTCCCATAATCCACCAAAGTTTGGCGCCTTTGGTGGGATGAAATGCCACTGAACTCCTTGGGACGCTGCGTGCTGCACTATTTTTCCAGCTGACTGCTCGTTATGGAACATTTCGTACAATTCTCGCGGTTGATTACTTGCACCGCGAAAATTTAGTCCATTATCCGAGTAAACGTCGGAAGGCAACCCTTTTCGAGATATGAATCGTCGGAAAGCAGCAAGAAAAGCCGGTGTAGATAAGTCTTCGACCAATTCAATATGCACTGCCTTAACAGCAAAGCACACGAATATAGCTATGTATGCCTTCTGGGGTGCAGCTCGTCGGTGTACTGGTTTAAGAAGTATCGGCCCACAATAATCCACACCTACCTTCGAAAACGGTCGTGATGGCGTGGCACGTGCAGCAGGTAGTTGACCCGGTGGTTGCTCGACGGTTGTTGGCTGCAACTTGTAGCAAGGCAAGCAACGACGACACACTTGATTCACCAACGCTCTTCCCTTCAACGGCCAAAACTCATTTCTCATGCTGCTTAGCGTTGCAGTAGGGCCGCCATGTAGCGTCAAAAGATGAAACGATTCTGCCACTAACCTTGTGAAGTGACATCTTGCAGGAAGCACTAGCGGATGCCTTTTAGAATAGTTCATTTCTATTTGTCGCAGACGTCCACCAACACGCAACAAACCTTTGGAGTCAATAAAAACCTGCAATTTGCGCAACTTGGACCCTTTCGGCAATCCACTCTGACGAGACAAACACTTAACTTCCTCGGAAAAATGCTCTAATTGAACTCCCTTCACAATCGCACTTCTAGCCTCCTTTAATTCATTTGCCGTTAGTAAGGAATGTCCCGAACCGTCCCGAACACCCTGGCATCTTCTGGCAAAACGCAAACAGAGCGCGGCTATCCGTAATGTCTTCCAATAACAAGAATAACGCTCGAATAACTCACATCCTTCTACAGCTGTCGTCACTAAAACCACTCTTTTTCTTTCAAGCTCTTCAGGATTCACTTTTTCTAACTCAGCTTCTTCAGACCATACATCCACTTTCACTTGTAACCACACTGGTCCATGTATCCACGAATTTGCACTTAACAGTTCTTCAGGCAACGCGCCACGGGAAAGAATGTCCGCCGGATTTTCAATACCTTTCACATGTCGCCATCCTCGGGATTGGGTCAACTCTTGAATTTTTGACACTCTATTCGCTACATACGTTGTCCAATGGTAGGATGGAGCTCGCACCCAGTGCAGAACGATAGTTGAGTCTGTCCAGAATATCGCATCTATATCATCCATTTTGAAAGCTGCACTCACTACTGCCCACAACTTTGCTGCCATAAGAGCGCCGCATAATTCCAACCTCGCAATGCTTACTCTTTTAAGTGGTGAAGGACGCGACTTAGCAGCTAACAACTCCACACGCACGCGGCCACCTTGATCGACTGTACGTAGATATATGCACGCTCCGTATCCCATTTCGGATGCATCTGAAAAACAGTGCAACTGCTTGCTGACCGGATCTGATGCTGACACATAGCGAGGAGCTTGAAAGTTTCTTATCATGGGAATTTGATGCAAAAACTCCAACCACTTATCACGCATTTCAGGAGCTACAGGATCATCCCAACCATTCCCGGTTATCCATAACTGTTGCATTCGCATTTTCGCCCATGCTATTACGGGTGCTATCAAACCCAACGGATCAAACAGTCTTGCCACTACCGAATATATGCTTCTCCGGGTTATGGGATTCATTTCTGATGGAACATTGACCTCGATGCTTATACTGTCCTGCTTGGGATTCCAAACTAATCCCAAAGTTTTGATCGAATTATCCCCTATGCTCACATGGTCAGGAGCATTTCGATCCTCTAAAGGCACGTCGTTCAGCACCCAAGGATGATTGGACACCCATTTCCGCAATTGAAAACCACCTTTCGACAGTAACTCTCGTAGTTCCTGACAGCATTTAGCAGCTTGTTCGTCGTTCTCCGCTCCGCCGATGTAATCATCCACATAAAAGTCGGTTTTCAATGCTTTACGAGCCAAAGGAAACAATTCTCCGTTGTCATCCGCTAATTGAAGCAGTACTCTGGTGGCCAAAAACGATGAGGGGGCTAAACCGAAAGTTACTCGATCCAATTCATATGTTTTCACAGCTTCATTCGAATTGAATCGCCATAACACGCGCTGCAAACGAGTATGATCTGGGTGAACCTTGACCTGCAAATACATCTTTGCAATGTCCGCTGTTAATGCAACCTCCTTAGTACGGAACCGTAGAACCAAATTAAACAGCGCATCTTGGATAACAGGGCCAGTCAACAAACAGTCATTCAACGACTTCCCGCTGCTAGTTTTGGCTGAACCGTCAAACACCGGTCGAATTTTTGTAGTCGTACTGCTCGCCTTGATGACTGGATGGTGAGGGAGGTAACACGCCTTCGCAGTCGAGTTCTCATTGGTAACCTCACGTAAATATCCTGCCGTCAAATAGTCACGAACGACCTCATCATATCCCTTTCTCAGCATCGGTTCACGATTTAATCGCCTTTCTAACTGCATGAATCTTCGGTTCGCCGCTTCCTTCGAATCTCCCAAACTTCCTTCAAAACCTTCTACCAACGGGAGCTTTACAACATATCGGCCATCCGCTTCACGATAATGATTCTCCTTGAAGTTTGATTCACATTATTCCTCCTCAGGAGTCATGGCCGGCACCGGTAGTATCTCCTCTATTCTCCAAAACCGCTCCATAATTTCCTCCAATTGGTTCCCAAACAGTGCGTTGCAATACATGTTGTCCGGCGTTTTTAACTTCAATTGGCCAGAGACTACCCATCCAAACTTGGTATTTATGAACGTCAGGTCTCCATCTTCACGAAACTGCATATTAGGGTTATCCATTTTATGAACGTCATAAAATATCTCCTGGGCAAGAAGTAAGTCTATACCACCACGTTTGTTAAAATCAGGATCCGCCAAACGCATGTCTCTTGGCGGCATCGCAACATCGTTCGGAATAGAGCATGCAGGCTGGTCACCCGTAATATGGAGTAGTGTAAAGAAACTCAACGTTTTTTTGTAATTTCCGACCATGGAAGCAATTTCTGTTGTGACGCTCCTTGCACAGGCCAATGATTGGTTTCCGACCGCGCTCAAGCTCACATTTGCTTGTTTCGTCTTCAGGCCTAGCTTCTTGCAGAGATTCTCTGTTATAAGATTAGATTGCGCACCACCATCTAACAGTGCACGTGCTGTCATCCAGCTTCCGCTACCGCTACGAATTCGCACCATTACCGTTGTCATTAGCTGATATACTGCTGCTGAGCCCGAAACTGTTGCTGTTGTTGTTGTCACATGCGGTGATGACAGCCTTGGCGATGGAGTGCCAAACTCATTCATTCCGTGCAACGTGGTATGATGCTTTTTACCACACTCTTGGCATCGTAGTCTCGAGAAACAGTTCCTGCTAAAATGACCAATACAAAGGCAATTTAAACACAGTTTATGCGATCTCACCATTTCCAACTTTCGCTCGCCTGAAAAACGTTTGAACGTGTCGCATTTGGCCAAAACATGCAACTGATCACATGCTACACATGGTGATTGTTTTCGCTCCTCCGTTGCTACATGTACTGCCAACTTTGTAACTTGCCTTCTGAATTAAAGTTAAAAAGTAGCATTTGGAAATTGTAACGTTTTCGAACGCGTTAACAAAAACCTATCGTCACACCCAACGCTTGATTGTCTCGCAGCTTAGGGAAGCAAAAACCGACGTAAACAAAACGGTAACAGAAACAGGATCGCGATCGGATTGACGAATAGCCCAGCGTAAGCGATATCACGACCGCCTCGACGATCAATGTTTACTTTATTGCAAGGCGGCAATGCAAGCATAAGCGGTGCGCGACCGCAGTTGCAATCAATGTTTACGTTATTGCAAAACGACAATGCAAGCATAAGCGGTGCGCGACCGCAGCAGCAACCGATGTTTACATTAAGCATAAGCATCATCGCGAGCATAAACGGTGCGCGATCGCCTCGACGACAATGTATCGCCGGTTAGCGGTGTCAGCACAAATCGATGCGCGGGTGCACCGACGATAAAACAAAGCGTAAACACCGGGCGCGGATGCTGGAAAGCGATATGCGATCGCTTATCCATTGATTGAATAGAGAAAGAAATAAGGTTTTCCTTCTCACTCCGACAAGCGGCGATCACGGGATCGAAATTAATATAATTAAAGTTAGTGAATAAAGATCAGCTCGCATTCGAAACTCGATCAAAGAAGTGTACGCTCATTGGGACTTCTGATTTTCAGATTTGGAATTGGGTAAGTTTCACCTTGGCCTTCCCTCCGGATGTTGGTCCCGCACTCCAGTAGTGCCTCCCCACTCCGTCGGAAGAACGAGGAGAATTAGTGACCAGCCGAACCAGGTCCGCGGTTAGAAACTTCTCCTGGTTTATCCAGGAAAAAAGGCTAATCTGCCCGACCTAGCCAGTGCACCCGCCGAAAGTCGCCCCATGCCTGCTCTAGCGCCCGATGTCGTACCTCCGCTTGCACTTTACTCACCACATAACTGCTAACAAAATTCGATATACGGCGAATTGTAGCAATCGCCATATCACGTTCAAGAACGGCTCCGCTTCTTTTCATGCGATGAACTCCCATGTCTTTTCCTGTAGCAACACCCGGTGCGGCTTGGCTTCGCTTGGTTCTTTTTTCCTCATAAGCTACAACGACCCTTGGTGTAGCTTCATTCTTGGAAATCCATGGGCTCTGCTCTCCCGTTTGTTCCACCACGGTATTATTTGCCTCTTCTTCTTCGGAACTTAGATGCACCTGGAAAGCGTCTTCCATCTCGAACAATACACTTTACTAAACCAATGTCCTGGTCACGAAGCACCAATGTTTCGTTCAATGTTAACCCTACGTTGTGATTTGGGTAATTAGTTCGTATATTGTTCACTCTTTATTCTGAATTATCAACCGCACTGAAGGGAAAGCAAACAGAGCCAATAAAACCACGCGACTTTAGCATCACAAAACCCCCAGCTCTCTCTGACACTTACTCTTCCTCTTCTTTCCAATCGATCTTTGCTGGCCCTTACGCTGTCACCGCAATATGACAGTTAAGCTCAAGTTCTGTTTACAACACAGGGTGTCTATAATCCCATCCAAATCGTTCGCCCGTAGTAAGGAGCTATCAGCTTGTGATGTGAAAAACGCAAGTATAATAAGAGACACCTTTGCATTTACTCTTTGGTTTAGAAAATGGCATAGAAAGTTGATTACACTTTCTTCTTCTCCTTGTTTAGCACTACAACCTTTTGAGAGATCATGATTTAACAATTCTGAATCTTTCTTGACTTGATTATACCCGCATTTAATCGGATTCGATATCCGGTCCTGTCGAATGAAAGACCAGCGCCGCTAGCACCTCGGCCACAGGACCGCTGCTAATCCGTTCGTGGAACGGCCTCTTAGCCAAAAGCGGCTAACGTGCAATTCAAATCCATTGGGCGGCAAAAAATTTATTGATGTAATGTTTATAACACAAAAATACAACATAGATAGTTAGTTTGAACACTTATTTAAATTCTATTACGAGCAACCTAGTCTCAACATTGTCTTCGCTTGTAAAACATATTTTTATCGCAATTTTGTTTGTGTGTGGAGCGAGAGCTCAAGGTTGCTATATACAAATGTCAAAAGTCTTTGAAAAATGTCATCGTAGATGACCGTAGGTTTCACCTGCTGTGAATTGTAAAAAGCGGTTGTCATTTGTTGTGAAGCCTAGAAATTCGTGACAAAGCAATAATATTGTAATTTCACAGAAATCAAACGAGAAACATGGTAAGTTCCAGTTAGTTTTCCTAATGAAGTTAATTATCTAGCAACTTGCTTTGTGCGGGTGAAACAACATATATTAGCGATAACTTTAGGTGTTATTAGCTTTAGTTCTGGTAACCTTACATTTTGCTGTATTTTCTATTCAAAGTTCCGCAACCAGTACGATAGCGACGTGACGGTATGGAGTCCACAGGGCCGTCTGCATCAGGTGGAGTATGCGATGGAGGCCGTAAAGCTCGGTTCGGCCACGGTTGGATTGAAAAACAAGGAATATGCCGTTCTAATTGCACTGAAACGTGCGTCATCCGAGCTATCGTCGTACCAGAAGAAGATTATTTCTATCGACGATCATCTTGGCCTTTCGTTCGCCGGTATCACGGCTGATGCCCGAATCCTCAGCCGCTATCTGCGCCAAGAATGTCTGAACTACAAATATTCCTACGATGCGTACTACCCGGTGGGCCGCTTGATTAGCAATCTTGGTAACAAGATGCAGGTCTGCACGCAACGGTACGACCGGCGCCCTTACGGTGTCGGGCTACTCGTGATCGGATACGACGATCAAGGCCCGCACATTTACCAAACATGCCCAAGTGCCAATTTCTTCGACTGCAAGGCGATGTCGATTGGATCCCGTTCCCAGAGTGCTCGCACCTATCTTGAGAAGCACCTGGCAACCTTCCCAGATTGTACTAAGGATGAACTTATTCGCCATGGCGTGCAAGCGCTTCAGGATACGCTGCCGAACGAGGTGGAGCTGAACAACAAGAATATTTCGATCGCGATCGTCGGTAAGGGTGAAAACTTCCACGTTCTGGACGAGCAAGAGAACGATAAATACTTGAGTAACATAGTGCGCCGTGGTGGTGCTGCTGCTGAATCTGCTGCCGGCGGCCAGCCGCCCCGTGACGATGGCGACGATCAGCCCCCAAACGTACCAGCGGATCCGATTCCGGTAGTAGCGATGGAAACGTAAACGAATCGTATCCGCATGCAAGGGGTTCGTACGATATGGAACCGTCAACGTTTCCGGAGCATCGCTACGATTTCAGCCCAACCTACGACGTTGCTTTGCATTTCAAAAACTGTAGGGTGGGAGTTTGAAATGATGTGTTATTTCAAACTCCCACCCAATTATCAGCTGTTCAGAACGTAATAACACTCTCTGGGTGATTGTCTTTACTGCGAATTGTATTTTCAATAAAAACGGTAACGAATGTTCATTGTCTTTTGTACACTGCGAAGCGTGTCAGCATAACGACGGTGTGTTGTTGAAGTTAATACTTTGGTGGGGTGTTTTCGTCATCGATACGAATTGGCTCACGAGGAGATATCACTAGTGGCTTGACGATGTAGAATCCTACGTGTAAAGTAACGATTGTTCCAACCAACAGCTTCAGCATGAGTTTTCGATCCATTTCTATTACTGACCGCTGACCACGGGCCAGTTCTGTACGTTTGTAAATATAGTTGCTTCAGTAAGCTACCCGTAGTTTACGTACAATCGTGCCGGTACTGGCTGCTGGCCTGTGATTTGAGATAGATTTTTTGACAGTTCATGGTTTAGTCCGCTGAAAACAGTGATGCACACACATATGGCAGAAAAACAAAAAATAAAAAGCAAAAAAGGTGAAAAATTTTCGTCCTACGCATTGTTGGCGGACTTATCGAAAGCATAACATCCGCTATCCGCTCAGGCCATTCTATAGGAATAGGCTCATCGTAATCTTTCCATTTTACTCAGATTCCATTGAGAAAACAAATTCGATTTGCTTGATCCGCTTTTGTGATATAATTGTAATCGTTTCGTTATGTTACTTTATTTTAGCCCAACCGCCAACAAAGAAATATGAATTGTAGATTCATCAAATATTGAGCAATAAGAAACGAAAACGAATATCATCGTGTTTTGGGCATGGGTGAGGTATTCAGGCTTCACACGGTTTTTGGACAGTCGACAGAAGCGTACATTACTGTCTCCTTGATGTCAGATCTTTTAAACCCATTCATAATAATCCACTATCAAATAAGAAATTACGCTTTTCCCAGAAAACGCAACAACAAATATGAGGTCTTATCATTGCTTATCAGAAAGGACACGAGCAGTTTCTCTAGTTCGCTACAAATTCACAGTAATATGAAATCGACGGATTGCCAAGCCAAACATCAACCCAATGTTAAAACAAACTACTCTTTTCAGTAACACCGCACCATAAACACACAACACCGAACTGAGTTTGGGATCCAATTTGTTTTATATTTGCTTTTGCGGTTCTTGAACTGATGACACTTCAATCACCGAGCAATGTTGGTTGTTTCACTGACTCTTGAAACATAACAAACTCTCCGGCATTCGGTATGCTGATGTTGGTTAGCAAATTTCCTTCTCCCTGTGCAATTTTCCCTTAGGCTATCGAGCCGGCATTGGATGCGATACGAGGCCACAAGTCAGCGCATTCTTTTGCCACGGGACCAGTGATAGCAGAGCCTTTCATTTCACCCTTATTGTTCACTATCACTCCGGCATTATCCTCAAAATACAGGAACACGCCATCTCGCCTACGGAACGGTTTGCGTTGCCGAATCACGACGGCCGGCATTACCTACAAAGAGAATAAATAGTTCATTAGGGTATTGCTAGTTCACTCTCCAAAGCGTACCATTCATCCATATCGACGCAACAACATTGGATCAGGGGATGTTGACTGGAATGAAATATTCTTCTGCTACCTTACCTTCTTACGCAGCTCTGGCTTTCCCTTCTTCACCGTAGCTACGAACATGTCTCCGACTCCAGCGGCAGGCAGAAAAATTATTACGTTTTTTGTTATGGGATTAGAAAACACACCATGGTTTCAATGATGAAAAACGGGATAATATTTTTAATATACAATAAACAAATCATTTGTGTTGAGCTGTACGATTGAAATAGACGGCATTGATGGAGAAGTAATCCTTTCAATTTTGGAATACTTTCAATTTTTCTGTACTTTGTGAGCGCTAGCGGGATTTCCCTCTTTGGCGAGGCCCACCTAACCGATGAGGCTCCGAGCGGCCGCTTCGTCCGCTCCTAGGTTGATGCGCCACTGATGAAAAACCATGAAATGCCTTCTGTTTGTTCTTATTCAATACTGTCAAAGATTTTTAATCTAACATTTATTAGAAAATGCGTAAAATAATCACATAAACACATTAATAACCATGTTAAAATCCGTGCTGTATGCAGCAAGCAAGCCAAACCAATGTTTGTTTACATTTTGAACAGCTGACGATGACGATCTGTCAAAAAGTTTCAACTTTCGATCTCAACAATTTTTGAAACTTTTAATTTAATCTTAATTTTAAAAACAATAACCATTGAATTAATGAATAGTAAGGCTATTTTTATATCATCTTTAGAAATGGTATTTGGGAAAAGAATCGACAACGATGACAAGTTGACGTGTCATGAAAAAAAGACTAAAAAATTTTCAACAAAAAGATAGGCACTCGGTATCATTAACAAAAATTCGAAGGAAATATTCACAGTGCCGCTCGTTAATTCCAGCAAATAGTATTTATCACCTTGAATATTCAGTGCGAGTGAGCGTGTTTGACGAAAACAGAACTAGGGCAGCGCAACGGGATGTTGACTAACTTTGAAACGAAGTCGGCTCGCGTAAAGGGGTTGTCGTTTCATCCAAAACGCCCATGGATTTTGGCCAGGTAATCCGTTTACGTGTGCACGAATCCAAAGGTACCATATTTACGTTTTTGTTGTCAACATTTTCAGTTTGCATAGCGGCGTTATTCAGTTGTGGGACTATCGCATTAGCACACTGATTGAAAAGTTTGATGAACACGATGGCCCGGTACGTGGCATCGCGTTCCACAATCAGCAACCTCTGTTCGTGTCTGGTGGGGACGATTTTAAGATAAAGGTTTGGAACTACAAACAGCGCCGATGCATCTTTACCCTGCTGGGTCATTTGGATTATGTTCGTACTACCGTGTTCCACCATGAGTATCCTTGGATTTTGAGCGCTTCGGATGATCAAACCATTCGCATCTGGAACTGGCAGTCGCGGTCGTGCATTTGCGTCCTGACCGGGCACAATCATTACGTTATGTGCGCTCAGTTCCACCCGAGCGATGAAGACATCATTGTATCGGCATCGTTGGATCAAACCGTGCGCATCTGGGATATTTCTGGGCTGCGTAAGAAGAACGTTGCTCCCGGGCCCACCGGTTTGGATGACCATCTGAAGAACCCGAGCGCCACGGATCTTTTCGGACAAGCGGATGCCGTGGTAAAGCATGTGCTAGAGGGCCACGATCGAGGCGTTAACTGGGCCAGTTTCCATCCTTCGCTGCCTTTGATCGTGTCTGGTGCAGATGACCGGCAGGTGAAGCTTTGGCGCATGAACGAATACAAGGCATGGGAAGTGGACACGTGTCGTGGTCACTACTACAATGTGTCCTGTGTATTGTTCCACCCACGCGCGGACCTAATCATTTCGAACAGCGAAGATCGTAGTATACGTGTCTGGGACATGACCAAGCGCCAGTGCATTCACACATTCCGGCGTGAAAACGAGCGTTTCTGGATTCTGGCAGCGCATCCAAATCTCAACTTGTTCGCAGCTGGTCACGATTCTGGCACGATAGTATTCAAACTGGAACGCGAACGTCCGGCGTATGCTGTGTACGGTAACTGCTTGTACTACGTGAAAGAACGCTTCCTTCGCGAGCTCGATTTCAACACAAATACTGATTCGGTTGTCATGACTATACGCGGTGGAGGAAAAACACCCGTCTACAGCATGTCCTATAATCCCGCACTCAATGCCGTACTACTTTGCACACGTACCTCCAACCTGGAGAACAGCACGTACGATCTGTACAGCATCCCGCAAAAAGACAGCGGATCGCAGAACAAGGAAACGGACAGCAAGCGCTCATCCGGTGTTACGGCTGTCTGGGTGGCACGGAACCGATTCGCGGTTCTGGATCGGGCCAATCAGTTGGTGATCAAGAATTTCAAAAATGAAGTTACGAAAAAGATTCAGACGCCAGTTTGCGATGAGATATTCTATGCTGGAACCGGGATGTTGCTTTTGCGCGAACCCGAGCACGTGACTCTGTTCGATGTGCAGCAACTTCGCTCTCTGGCACAGGTAAAGATTGCCAAGTGCAAATACGTCGTCTGGTCTACCGACATGAGTCACGTGGCATTGTTGGCTAAACACACGCTCAACATCTGCAATCGACGGTTGGATTTGCTCTGCTCCATTCACGAAAGTGCTAGAATCAAGTCCGGAGAGCTTGTCGAAGTTCTTCGTTCGCTGATAGCACATCTCCACCACCTGATGATTTCCTTGCATTAGTGCGCTCTGGGCTAAACGCTCCCAGCACTGCTTGTCGTCCATCGCTTTAGCCGCCTCCAACGCTACCTCTATGTTGCCACATTCGAGCGCGAGCCCGAAGCGCGTTTTTTCATCCTTCACGAAGTGTAAGGCCACCTCAGGATAGCCCTTCTGCTGCAGGTATGCGATAATGCTTTGGCCCACGAGTCGAGCATTACGCACCATGTGCAGGACCTCTTCGTACTTTCGATTAATTAGCGCTAGCTTAAACTTGTACTCGGTCGTATCGATAGTGAGCAAGCGTGTACGACATTCACGATCCAGACAAAATACTTGGCTGTTCTTTACGCGCGTAATGTAAATCGGTAGATCGAGCGTCCGAATGATGCCATGGTCTCCGTTAATGATCGCGTACTTGATGTGGTTCGAGGTGGTGTAAATAAATACTCCCGATTCGTCCCACGCTCCGGACTTGATTCTAGCACTTTCGTGAATGGAGCAGAGCAAATCCAACCGTCGATTGCAGATGTTGAGCGTGTGTTTAGCCAACAATGCCACGTGACTCATGTCGGTAGACCAGACGACGTATTTGCACTTGGCAATCTTTACCTGTGCCAGAGAGCGAAGTTGCTGCACATCGAACAGAGTCACGTGCTCGGGTTCGCGCAAAAGCAACATCCCGGTTCCAGCATAGAATATCTCATCGCAAACTGGCGTCTGAATCTTTTTCGTAACTTCATTTTTGAAATTCTTGATCACCAACTGATTGGCCCGATCCAGAACCGCGAATCGGTTCCGTGCCACCCAGACAGCCGTAACACCGGATGAGCGCTTGCTGTCCGTTTCCTTGTTCTGCGATCCGCTGTCTTTTTGCGGGATGCTGTACAGATCGTACGTGCTGTTCTCCAGGTTGGAGGTACGTGTGCAAAGTAGTACGGCATTGAGTGCGGGATTATAGGACATGCTGTAGACGGGTGTTTTTCCTCCACCGCGTATAGTCATGACAACCGAATCAGTATTTGTGTTGAAATCGAGCTCGCGAAGAAAGCGTTCTTTCACGTAGTACAAGCAGTTACCGTACACAGCATACGCCGGACGTTCGCGTTCCAGTTTGAATACTATCGTGCCAGAATCGTGACCAGCTGCGAACAAGTTGAGATTTGGATGCGCCGCCAGAATCCAGAAGCGCTCGTTTTCACGCCGGAATGTGTGAATGCACTGGCGCTTGGTCATGTCCCAGACACGTATACTACGATCTTCGCTGTTCGAAATGATTAGGTCCGCGCGTGGGTGGAACAATACACAGGACACATTGTAGTAGTGACCACGACACGTGTCCACTTCCCATGCCTTGTATTCGTTCATGCGCCAAAGCTTCACCTGCCGGTCATCTGCACCAGACACGATCAAAGGCAGCGAAGGATGGAAACTGGCCCAGTTAACGCCTCGATCGTGGCCCTCTAGCACATGCTTTACCACGGCATCCGCTTGTCCGAAAAGATCCGTGGCGCTCGGGTTCTTCAGATGGTCATCCAAACCGGTGGGCCCGGGAGCAACGTTCTTCTTACGCAGCCCAGAAATATCCCAGATGCGCACGGTTTGATCCAACGATGCCGATACAATGATGTCTTCATCGCTCGGGTGGAACTGAGCGCACATAACGTAATGATTGTGCCCGGTCAGGACGCAAATGCACGACCGCGACTGCCAGTTCCAGATGCGAATGGTTTGATCATCCGAAGCGCTCAAAATCCAAGGATACTCATGGTGGAACACGGTAGTACGAACATAATCCAAATGACCCAGCAGGGTAAAGATGCATCGGCGCTGTTTGTAGTTCCAAACCTTTATCTTAAAATCGTCCCCACCAGACACGAACAGAGGTTGCTGATTGTGGAACGCGATGCCACGTACCGGGCCATCGTGTTCATCAAACTTTTCAATCAGTGTGCTAATGCGATAGTCCCACAACTGAATAACGCCGCTATGCAAACTGAAAATGTTGACAACAAAAAAGGTAAATATGGTACCTTCAGATTCGGGCACACGTAAACGGATTACCTGGCCAAAATCCATGGGCGTTTTGGATGAAACGACAACCCCTTTACGCGAGCCGACTTCGTTTCAAAGTTAGTCAACATCCCGTTGCGCTGTCCTAGCTCTGTTTTCGTCAAACACGCTCACTCGCACTGAATATTCAAGGTGATAAATACTATTTGCTGTAATTAACGAGCGGCACTGTGAATATTTCCTTCGAATTTTTGTTAATGATACCGAGTGCCTATCTTTTTGTTGAAAATTTTTTAGTCTTTTTTTCATGACACGTCAACTTGTCATCGTTGTCGATTCTTTTCCCAAATACCATTTCTAAAGATGATATAAAAATAGCCTTACTATTCATTAATTCAATGGTTATTGTTTTTAAAATTAAGATTAAATTATGATATGTTGTTGTTTGATTTAAATTCTATTTTTTATGTATAAAATATAATTATATAAACTGAAGGTTTTTAAAGGTGAAAACACTGTACTTGAAAATATTTTGGATGCTTTCAACTTTCTTGCACCGGCTGTCATTTCTACTAGCGGAAGTCAAGCAGATGTCAATCGTGGCTGTATTGAGTGAGCGTGTTTGACGAAAACAGAACTAGGGCAGCGCAACGGGATGTTGACTAACTTTGAAACGAAGTCGGCTCGCGTAAAGGGGTTGTCGTTTCATCCAAAACGCCCATGGATTTTGGCCAGGTAATCCGTTTACGTGTGCACGAATCCAAAGGTACCATATTTACGTTTTTGTTGTCAACATTTTCAGTTTGCATAGCGGCGTTATTCAGTTGTGGGACTATCGCATTAGCACACTGATTGAAAAGTTTGATGAACACGATGGCCCGGTACGTGGCATCGCGTTCCACAATCAGCAACCTCTGTTCGTGTCTGGTGGGGACGATTTTAAGATAAAGGTTTGGAACTACAAACAGCGCCGATGCATCTTTACCCTGCTGGGTCATTTGGATTATGTTCGTACTACCGTGTTCCACCATGAGTATCCTTGGATTTTGAGCGCTTCGGATGATCAAACCATTCGCATCTGGAACTGGCAGTCGCGGTCGTGCATTTGCGTCCTGACCGGGCACAATCATTACGTTATGTGCGCTCAGTTCCACCCGAGCGATGAAGACATCATTGTATCGGCATCGTTGGATCAAACCGTGCGCATCTGGGATATTTCTGGGCTGCGTAAGAAGAACGTTGCTCCCGGGCCCACCGGTTTGGATGACCATCTGAAGAACCCGAGCGCCACGGATCTTTTCGGACAAGCGGATGCCGTGGTAAAGCATGTGCTAGAGGGCCACGATCGAGGCGTTAACTGGGCCAGTTTCCATCCTTCGCTGCCTTTGATCGTGTCTGGTGCAGATGACCGGCAGGTGAAGCTTTGGCGCATGAACGAATACAAGGCATGGGAAGTGGACACGTGTCGTGGTCACTACTACAATGTGTCCTGTGTATTGTTCCATCCACGCGCGGACCTAATCATTTCGAACAGCGAAGATCGTAGTATACGTGTCTGGGACATGACCAAGCGCCAGTGCATTCACACATTCCGGCGTGAAAACGAGCGCTTCTGGATTCTGGCGGCGCATCCAAATCTCAACTTGTTCGCAGCTGGTCACGATTCTGGCACGATAGTATTCAAACTGGAACGCGAACGTCCGGCGTATGCTGTGTACGGTAACTGCTTGTACTACGTGAAAGAACGCTTTCTTCGCGAGCTCGATTTCAACACAAATACTGATTCGGTTGTCATGACTATACGCGGTGGAGGAAAAACACCCGTCTACAGCATGTCCTATAATCCCGCACTCAATGCCGTACTACTTTGCACACGTACCTCCAACCTGGAGAACAGCACGTACGATCTGTACAGCATCCCGCAAAAAGACAGCGGATCGCAGAACAAGGAAACGGACAGCAAGCGCTCATCCGGTGTTACGGCTGTCTGGGTGGCACGGAACCGATTCGCGGTTCTGGATCGGGCCAATCAGTTGGTGATCAAGAATTTCAAAAATGAAGTTACGAAAAAGATTCAGACGCCAGTTTGCGATGAGATATTCTATGCTGGAACCGGGATGTTGCTTTTGCGCGAACCCGAGCACGTGACTCTGTTCGATGTGCAGCAACTTCGCTCTCTGGCACAGGTAAAGATTGCCAAGTGCAAATACGTCGTCTGGTCTACCGACATGAGTCACGTGGCATTGTTGGCTAAACACACGCTCAACATCTGCAATCGACGGTTGGATTTGCTCTGCTCCATTCACGAAAGTGCTAGAATCAAGTCCGGAGCGTGGGACGAATCGGGAGTATTTATTTACACCACCTCGAACCACATCAAGTACGCGATCATTAACGGAGACCATGGCATCATTCGGACGCTCGATCTACCGATTTACATTACGCGCGTAAAGAACAGCCAAGTATTTTGTCTGGATCGTGAATGTCGTACACGCTTGCTCACTATCGATACGACCGAGTACAAGTTTAAGCTAGCGCTAATTAATCGAAAGTACGAAGAGGTCCTGCACATGGTGCGTAATGCTCGACTCGTGGGCCAAAGCATTATCGCATACCTGCAGCAGAAGGGCTATCCTGAGGTGGCCTTACACTTCGTGAAGGATGAAAAAACGCGCTTCGGGCTCGCGCTCGAATGTGGCAACATAGAGGTAGCGTTGGAGGCGGCTAAAGCGATGGACGACAAGCAGTGCTGGGAGCGTTTAGCCCAGAGCGCACTAATGCAAGGAAATCATCAGGTGGTGGAGATGTGCTATCAGCGAACGAAGAACTTCGACAAGCTGTCCTTCCTCTATTTGATAACGGGCAATCTGGAGAAGTTGAAGAAGATGAACAAAATTGCCGAAATACGCAAGGATGTCTCAGCCCAGTACCAGGGTGCATTGCTACTTGGTGACGTTGCGGAGCGGGTGTCGATACTGAAAAATTGTAAGCAAACGTCGCTTGCTTATCTGACCGCGAAAACTCACGGGCTGGAAGAGGATGCTGCACAGATGGCAGAAGAGTTTGCGGCAGAAGGTAAAGATTTGCCCGAAGTCAGTAAAGATGCCAAGTTCCTTCGACCACCCGTACCAATTCAGCAGGCCGAGAGCAACTGGCCGCTGTTGACCGTATCGAAGGGATTTTTCGAAGGAACAATGATGTCACGCGGTGCAACTACCGTTCACCAGGCACTAGCTCCGACGGAAATGGTAGCCGAGGCCGCTGAAGAGGAAGATGGATGGGGTGTGGACGATGATCTGCATGATGCTGACCGATATGAGGACGCGAAGGACGATGACGAAGCTAAGCCCGGTGAAGGTGGGGAAGGCGCCGGTTGGGATGTGGGTGACGATGATCTTGAGCTGCCGGAAGAATTGATATCAAAAATTTCGGCTTCGAATGCGGCCGGTAATAAGAATTTCTTTGCAGCCCCACCGAAAGGACACCTTCCTTCGCACTTCTGGACAATGAACTCGCAGCTCGCAGCGGATCATGTGCGTGCTGGTTCGTACGATTCGGCCTGTCGCTTGCTGAACGATCAGGTTGGTGTCGTCAATTTCGCTCCATACAAGGAACTTTTTATGGAGTCGTACGTGGCATCAAAAACGTCCTACAGCAGCTTGCCCCACGTTACATCACTTTCGGCCCACCCCAACCGGAACTGGAAGGAACTGAATCCCAAAAACGGCCACCCTACGCTTGCCTTCAAGTTGAACGATCTGGTTCAAAACCTTCAAGCCTGCTACCAGCTTACAACGACGGGCAAGTTTATAGAAGCGATCGAAAAACTGCAGAACATCATACTCTGCATACCGCTGCTAGTGGTGGAAACGCGGCAGGAAATCGCGGAAGCACAACAGTTGCTCACCATCTGCCGCGAGTATGTGGTGGGGCTCCAGATGGAGACGGTACGGAAAACGCTTCCCAAAAACACACTGGACGAGCAAAAGCGTATCTGCGAGCTGGCTGCATACTTTACGCACGTAAATTTGCAACCGGTGCATCAAATTCTTACCCTGCGCACGGCACTGAATCTATTCTTCAAACTAAAGAACTACAAAACGGCCGCTTCGTTTGCTCGACGTCTGCTTGAGCTTGGTCCACGGCCCGAGGTGGCACAGCAGGCACGGAAAATATTGCAAGCCTGTGAAATGAACGAAACCGACGAGCATACGCTACATTACGACGAACACAATCCGTTCACACTGTGCGCCGTTACGTACAAGCCCATCTATCGCGGGAAACCAGAGGAAAAGTGTTCGTTATGCTCTGCCTCGTATCAACCGGCGTACAAGGGCGTAACGTGTGCCGTTTGTAAGGTGGCCGAGGTGGGCAAGGATGTAATAGGCTTACGCATTACCGCATCGCAGTTTAAGTAATGGTAGTTTAAGTGATATATGATTGAATTGTGAAGCATGTTTTTCGACTGTGCACGAATGAGCAGAAAAGCGCAATGTTTGATTTTTAACTGTAACAAATCCAGTATCTTGTATCTTACGCATTTTACAACAATGTTTCGAAGAGGTATCTTGTCTCTCGCTGAATGATGCAGCTTCTCAAACATTCCCTGAAGCATCATCCGTTCTTATAAACGATTGGTAGATCCTGTAAAATGGACAACATTTACTATCTGGGATGCATTGAAACGTATATGTTCTTTTGGAAATAAACTATACCAATAAAAATATAATCTTCCTTAAAAATGTTTTTTTTGTTTCTCGAACGAGAATTGAAATTTATAGCTGATTATGAGGAATCTTGATGCTTTAGTATTTATCACAGCAAGAGAACATTTTTTTTT